>VXBJ01003449.1:127629-148369 GCA_013400055.1 Nycticryphes semicollaris
CCAGATGCTATAGTAATATGGGTTCTTCTAAATCTGAAAAAAGTGTACAAACAGATTTATAATGACTTTTTGTAATCCATGGAGTGCAGATTTACTGTAGTTAATATTTTCTCTTTAAAGTTCAGTTAATATTGTTGTCCCATGCTAAGTCTTTCATTAGATTCCTATTGGCTGTAAACTATCATGTTTTGTACTTGGTAGCATCTGTAGGAAAAGAGCATATATCATAAAAAACTTCTTCAATTAAAAATTAATTTCTGTTTCATAAATAAATATGTTCTTTCTTTAGCAGTTTGATGATAAAATACCCCAGAGTTGCACATATATGGAATATTTTCTTGTAGTTTTGTGGAACAAGCATACTTCCCCCCCTTCCCTTCCCCTAGTCAGATACATTCCAATTTTGGTAGTCATTAAATAACAATATTTTTCATATAAAAGAGAATCTACTTAAATTAACAAATTGCAAACTGGTAATGGCTAAGTTTCTTATTTTGGCTAGTATGTATTTGCTAATTGTTATGGTACTGGGTGCTTTATTGTGTGCTGATAGTAACGTTCAGAGTAATATCAAGAACTTAGTTTTTCATTGAGCCATTCACACAGAAAATTTTAAAGGGCTCTTGGGATTAAAAAAAATGTAAAAGAGAAAAGAAATATATCCCTTTCTGAACCTCAAATGCTTGTATAATTGTACACAAAGTAGTACACCAAAAATTTAGCAATATCTGTTAGCAACATATATTTACAAATTGTTAAGATATGCAGTTGCAGAACATAGAATAGACTTCTCTCTGTTAAAAAGGACAACTATGTTTTAAAGTAAACGTGTCACTTGCTGAAGAGATAGCTACACAGATGGTGTGGTTTGGTTTGTTTTTTTCTGTCGTTAATCTTTATTTACTACTGCCTGAGGGTAGGGTAATGCAGATCCTGGTCTGACCTGTCCTGTGGAAAAGCCCTCTTGTCTCCCAGTGCAATGGTGCTCATTGCCAGGCCACACGCTGGTGCCATGACAACCATAACCAGGCCATAAAGCAAGTGTCCTTCCAGACTTCTCTGCCCCCGCCCCCGCCACCCTCCTTCTTATCAGTCTCCACCTTTGGGTCCAACTCTGCTCCACTTTTCTGCTCAAGAACATCTACAGGGGAAGGTGTTATTCTTTCCTCAAGTGTTTAAAATGTTTCTGGAGTGTCTCAAAATCACTGATGACTACCAAAGTCTTACTTAATGGATTTCTGGTGGGACTATGTATTTGTATTAACTTATTGATATAAATATTGACATCATATCCCTGTCCAAGAACACTGTAATTATTGGGTCAGGTCTTTTATGTGCAAATGCAAACAGAGTTAATCGAATTGAAGCAGTGATGCACACTGAAGAGTATTTAAAATTTTTTGTCAGCTTTGGGAGAAATTAATAACTTTGTCATGTTGAGTAAAGAAAAAGAAATTCCTTCCGAGAACTGCTTTATGCTCTAAATGTTATACTGTATTTTAGCTTCTATTTAATTACAGGTATAGATACAAATGACTGTCTGACACATTTATGGCTTTAAACAAATCTGTACCTACAGTTTGAGTCATCAAAATCACTAGGAGTTGTATGCAGTTAACATATACTTTGACAAATAATATTGATATTGTCAATCCAAGATCACAGTTTCATTTAACTCTCTCCCAGTATGTTAAGAGTGAAAGTAACACGGAACAGATTAATAAACAGAAATATGTTTGGGTTTTTTTTAAATGTATTATTGCTGGCTACCTCTTGCCTATGTATAATTAATATGGTTAGAACTTTTAATCTTTGAAACCTTAAAGTAAAAAAATGACCCTTTGATTCAAAGTCTGTTTCAAAGAAATAGTTTTTCTTGGGTCTCAGCTCTTCTGAACCATTCACTGCAATTCTTTTTGTTTCTGCGCATTTCCTACATAGTCACGATAATACAGCTTGAGAGATTTCCAGCAGCTAAGTCTCAGCAACAAGGCCTTTGTACTCTCCTATGCATGTCATAATTAGATTATTTTTAATCTTCTTGTATTAGGAACTAATCTACTGAACTTTCTCATATTTACTCCAAGTGGAGAGTCTTCACATATTGAGTTACCACAGTTCAGCTGATATTCAGCAACTTGTTTGTGATATTCACCAGTTGCTATTCGAGTGCTACTGAAATTCCAACATGAAGAAATCTTGATCTTCCTCTTAATCTCCAAAATTAAGCTACTGGAGAACAAATGTATTTTCAGAAGCAGTTTCAATAATAAGAGATTATGGAAGAGATCAAATAATTTGCCATCTGCTATACAACATGATACACCAGGATGGTCCAGATCTCTTTTCTTGGAAATCTGCTTTCTATGTTCAATTTTTAGAAATTAGTGTAACTACTTCCCATGGAAGCTCCTCTTCAGGTTGTCTTAGTATTTTGTTTTAGTCATTTACAGCTCCAGAGGGAAATCTAAGACCAATGCATAACAGACTTTGTTTCCTCACGTAGTAATGTTGAGATTCCATATCTAAATCGTATAGCAAACAATAGAAATTTTATGACACTAGCACTGAGTAGAAGTTATCTTTCAAAATAAATCATAGCACATTCGGGTAGCTGGGAGGAAAGAGACTTGAATTCTTAACATCTAAAAAGAACTGCAGACACTGTAGCATAACCACATAAGAAACAGAAGATGTAGAACTGTCCTCAAGTAAAGATTTTTAGTAAATATAATGAACAAGAAACAATTAATTACAGATGGGCACTAATCCTTAAGGTAGTTTAATATCAGGCTTTGGAAATTAATCTAGTAAACAAAGTCTTGCTTTTGAGTGTTGATTATATTATGCTGCCATCTCTATGCTGTAACTGTGAATGTACATATGGTCTCTGAGCTGAAAATGAAAGAAGGTAGCACATAGAAGCAGGCAAAAGTTTAGGTACCTATGTACTGAGTCTGGCTGGGAGGAAGTTATTTTTATACACAGCAGCCTGAATGGTGCCATGTTTTGGATTTGTGACTAGACCTGTGTTGATAACACACTGGTGTTTTGACTATGTCAATCAGTGTTTGCACACATCAGGGCTTCTCTTTTTCCCATTCTACTCTAAACAAGTAGGCTTGGGGATTGTAGGCAGGAGATTGTGAGGCGACGCATTAATTCGAAAAATATACTATTTAATTTTAGGTAAAAGAGAAAATGACATAAAAACTTCCTACCAGCCAGACATAAGGGTATTTTCACCCTTATTCTGCCTCTTAGTAGTCCAATACCTAGGCATATATAATCTGTTCCATGTTAGTGCAGTATTCTGAAGCCAAGATACACAGCGTTTTTAATTAATTTATGGCAAATCTTAACTTCCTTTTTCCATTATTCTTCTTCCTGTGGGCTAGTGCATTTGGCAAGGTTCTTCTGCCACTTTTAAAACTTCTTTCAAGAACGGCTGGGACAATTGGATTTTTAGGAGCTATCTTCAACAGATGATGGTATCCAAAATAATTTTTCGGGTTCCTTCAAGTGTCTGTAAAACATCTTCTTTTCCCTTACTGGCACCTCTCCATACTAGCCACTACACACTTCTAGACTGAGAAGGAGATACTTAAGTTTTTAGCCTATCACATAATTTTTGCAAGAGTTTTCAAAGTAGAGAAAAATGAGATTTCAAAATGAAAGTGCTATTTACAAACAAAAGTGCAGTAATGTGCAAAGTTATAATGACAGCCTTAGTGCAAAAGGAAATTTAATAATGTATAAAATATTCTTGATGTGGTCATTTGTAAACATTACTACTAATGATAAATACGTATTTTTTTCATGTTTCCAATTTTATAGTAGTACCTTTTTGAAAGTGCAAAATCTAAGTGGTCCAAAAAGAGAACTGGCTGTATTCTCTTCCTCATCTGCATAGTGTGTTGTCTCTAAGCTCTGCTTCTTCATTCCTGTCAGAGTTTATTTTTATAACAAGTAAAAGAATACACAAACCAGAAATAGATAATCTTTGCAATGCTTCATGAGAACACACACTAGAATACCATGAGTTATGCTGCATAGAGCTAATTGGCCAGGCACTGTAAAGAGTGCTACAATGTATAAAGTCTTTTATTTTTTTACTGCTAGCTAGTCTAAGCAAAAACCAAAAAGACTCAACCAGGGTAAAAAGAGATAATTGAGAACAGAATGACAGTTTTAACTTTTTGTTTTTGATAGTAAAATATTTCTGTGAAAATTATTTTAAAGAAAGCAATCCTTAATCTTATGCATCACTTGATCAACTTTTGAAAAGTTGTTTTTTGAACAGCCAGTTAAGGATAGCCTGTTTTCTTGATTAGATTGTGCCCTGTACTTCTCAACCCTTCCCAAAAGTCTGAGCTGAACTGCTACAATATCCTTTTTTCACCTTCTCTGCCTATTATATTTACTCTCCCTATGTACTACTATTTTATTTCTTCTTATTATTATAGCACTACACAGGTGCTATCATCTGTGTGAGTTCACAGTAGTCTTATTTTCAAGGACATGACAGTCTTTTTTATTTTCCATTATTAGTTTTTAAGCCTCTATTTATACTCCTCAGTTACAGTGGAACAGGAGCATTTCAAGCACAGATAGACCATTATCTCCTGAAATATCACTATTACCACAAAGCATCACAGAAGGGTGTCTCTACCTTATGATGAGAATGATTAACTTGTATTTTATCTGTCAAAATTGCATTATCACTTTCTCACAGATGAAGGCACATTGGATGAGCAGTTGTGTGAGGTATTTCCTGGAAGATTTTTAAGGTATTAAAGCTTCCATCTGTAATGAGGTTAATACAGTTCTAAGTGGCTTGAATGTCAGTGTTGGCAGAGTTTAACTGGTATAATATTTCTGTAAGCAGGAAGAGAAACACTGTCATGTTCACTTTATTGAAAGATCATATTGAGAAGACAACAAATGTTTTCTTAAAATTGTCGTTGAATGTAACTGAAATAAATCACAGAATCACAAAATGGTTGAGTTTGGCAGGAACTTCTGGAGATCAGCTAGTCCAAACCCCTGCTGAAGTAGTGCCACCTAGAGCTGCCTGCTCCAGAACATGTCTAGCTGGCTTTTGATTATGTCCAACGATGGACACTCCAAAACATTCTTGAGCAACCTGTGCCAGGGCTCAGTCATCCTTAGTCTTTCCTGATGTTCAGACAGAACCTCCTATGTTTCAGTTTGTGCCCATTGCCTCTGGTCCTGTCACGATGCATCACTGAAAATAACTTGGCTTTGTACTCTTTCCACTGTTCCTTAATGTATCTATATACATTGATAAGATCCTCCTTGAGCCTTCACTTCTCCAGGCTGAACAGTCCCAGCCTGTGCTTATAGGAGAGATGACCCAGGCTCTAAAAAATCTTCATGGCTTTTTGTTGGACTATCTCCAGTGTGTCCGTGTTTCTCTTGTATTGAGGAGCCCAGAACTTGACATAGTACTCCAGGTATGGCCTAAGCTGTGCTGAGTGGATGGGAAGGATCGCCTATCTCTGCTTGCTGCATTTGACTAATGCAGCCAAGCATACCATTGGTCTTTTTTCCTGCAAGGTCACATTGCTGGTTCATGTTCACCTTGTTGCCCATCAGGACCCCAGGTCCTTCATACTTGCTTGAGTTGATATTCCCTTAAGCTACATTGCGTGACACATTGATATAGCTAGTGCCATCATATGTCCAAATAGGTCAGCAGACAGTTAACTTAAAAAGTAATGTTGGTTGTACTTCAGGATTTTTACTTTAGACAATTCTATGCATTGAAGAGTTTTTGCTTTGTATTCTTTCCATACAAATGTCATCCATTTTATATACTTGAAATAGCTATTTCACAGACCATTAATATAAATACAATGCCTACATATTCAAACTATTGTTAACATTCTACCTAAAACTCTGAAACTGAGCTTTGATAATGTTAATTTTTCAGGAGTTTGGTAATGTTCTTGCTGGTTTTGTGTGCGATTATAGAATACCTGCTAGCATGTTTGCTTGAACGTGCTAAACTGATCTGTTGCACTTTTTAATGAGAAATAGCATGCTGAAATAAAGCTAAGGACATCTGCTCTGCATAGTTAATCCTTCATTCAGTACAAGGCTTGAAAGAGAATTGGTGTTATTCTGTAATGTCTCCTCATGGATTCACCAAGCTCAGGGAGCTGAGAACCATTAACACTGAATATTCTGAAAATGAAAACATGAGTACCAGATGAATATTATAAACTAAAGTGTACTAACATAGTTAGGAATTGAAAGGCAAGATTACAATTTGATAATAAAGTATGATGAAGAAGCTATTACCTAGTAACTTCTATAACGGAATTAATGCAGCTTTGACGTGCCTGTTAATTAATTTTTGGCACAGAGATTTAGAACCAGAGAAAAAAATAATAGGATCGGAGAGAGAATGCTCTTTCAGAAAAGTAAAAAATTCAATGATAAAAGATGTAAATCAATTCTGAAATAAATGGAAGCTACTTTCTTGGAGTAAGTCTTCTTAATAATTTCTATGGGGAAGTTAGTAGTATAGCCTTTTCTCTGTTCGCTTCAATTTCTGCAAGTGTATATCTATGTCTTAGTAGGGTCTTGTAATGATTACTAATTTTTATGGACTGTTGGGTAGGAAAATTGGAACCGTGCATATTCTTGTCCTTAAGTAAACACAGGTGGAAGCAATCCAAAGACATATCAAATATTTCTTTGTATGCATTCTGATTCTAAAGTTTTGAAGATGTTTTCCTCCGTCTTTCAGTGATGTGTGAGATGCTTGTGTCTTTCTTATTTTACTATGTATAATAACTGCTGTGGCATTATCTAAATGTCAGTAACTGGCATGCTATTCTTCCAAATAAGAAAGCAAAACATTGTCTATCTTGAAAGTGCTAATACTGCTTTATCGTGCACAGTAGCTTGAATTATCCTGTAAAGTCAGTATTCAACCAACTCTAGGGTGAGAGGCATTCAACTTTAGCTGTGTGAAAATTGGTTTTCTAAGCCAGCTGGCTGTCTAGTTAAGCTATCAAGCTCTTTTAAAGTTAGCAAAGAAAAGTGGCACATTCACAAACCAAATATTTATATGAGTTATAGACATTCATTTTAAGATGAAAGAAGTTGTTCTTTGGATACATTGATTGCTTTCTACTCACTGGAGTGGGGGCCTGATTAACTAGCTGAGGTTGGACATCGAGTTTTTAACTGAATGAACCTAATGGTGAATTTCCACAGTTGAAATTTCATAACAGAAAAAACATAAGCCTTTTTAAGGAAACCAAGGAAACCATTGTATCTCTATACCTTTTGTTGTTTTGGTATTCCTAACTAAAAACAATGGAGAGGGGGATGTTGGATTTTCCTCTTTGTTGGAGTTCGGGTTTTTTTGAAAGTCAAACAAATTTAGTATTGCCTTCTGACGAACAGTTATTGTGGGACAGTATTGGTACCAGCTAACATTATTCAACAGGTGAAGAATCACAGAATCACAGAATATCAGGGATTGGAAGGGACCTTGAAAATTATTCTAGAATTACTGTTAATCAGGACAGGAAAAAAATAAAAAAATCAATAATTTAAATTACTTTGTAGTGTACTTCTAGAAAGTCAGGAATTCCAAGTAAGATTTGCTGAACTAGTTCCTGAATAATCCATTAAAAATACTGACAATAATATTCCTGGCACTGTCTTTTTGCTCTTATTTCTTTTACTGTTAAAAGAGTTTCTTCTCCTCCGTCAAAGCTAACTTGAATTTCCACATTTTCTGGTTCATGGCAGAACCCTTTGTCCTAATGTTTTCTGAGACTAATACCTTCTTTCATTTATGCACTTATCCTGAAGGTACTTGATTAATGCAATTCACAGATGTGACACCTTGCATACCACATGGCCTCTGTGTTGCACTAATTCACTCAGTGTTTTATAACCAGTCATGCTGTAGTTGCACAAAAGAAAATGAGCAATTGCTCAGTTATCTCAGAAGTTGCCAACATTTAACACAAAAATCTCATAACTCTTTTCTGCATAGACAAGTACATATCATTAATGGTATGAGAATGCACCAAAAGGGTACTGCTCACTTAATGGACCTTTTTTTGCAAATACAGTGCTTTCCCACAATAAATGTTGCTGTTTGAGTAGAGGTCTCTGAAGCCTTATTAATCTCGTGTCATTTTCTCTTCTCTTTTAGCTGATGGATGCACTGACTGGTCTGTGGATTACAAGAAGTATCAAGTTCTAGTGGGAGAACCCGTTCGTATAAAATGTGCACTCTTTTATGGATATATTAGAGCTAATTACTCTCTAGCCCAAAGTGCTGGACTTAGTTTGATGTGGTACAAAAGCTCTGGACCTGGAGATTTTGAGGAACCTATAGCTTTTGATGGAACTAGAATGAGCAAGGAAGAAGACTCCATTTGGTTCCGACCAACAGTGGTACAAGACAGCGGGCTCTATGCATGTGTTATAAGGTACTGCATTTTAATATACTATATTTTAATTAACCAGATAGGAAACATGGCTCTCAATGGGGAGACTTTTGTGGCAAAGAAACATATTTTCTGAGCATGTTCCTTTTTCTTCTCCTCCTGGTACTCCCTGTCCTTAAGTGTTTCATCCTTAAGTTGAAATTACAGTTGAGATTCTTGACCATTTTAATTTATTTTGTTAAAAAAAAAAATAGAGGTAATTTATAGCAAAATCCAAAATTTATGGCATAGGTTGGACTGGATGCATAAGTCATGAATTCTTGTTTCTGATTCTAATTTTACACTTATAAATCACTATCCTGGAATAAAAAGTCTCTTTTTCACATCCAGATTTAATTTTATATTGATTTTATGTATGGTTTAACTTACTTAACTTTTTTTTTCTGTAAAACATTATTATTTGATGTAATATAGTGTCATCAAGGAAAATGGAAGGTGGAATTTCAGCATTTTTGCAGGTGTATATCCTTTATAGTCACATATGGATGAACCTGATATTAGATGCTGGGTGAAAGACATTTTCAACGGTTTTTAGAATTCTGATGCATCATGCTTTATCATCATAGCTTAAACTAGATTCTTCTGTTTTCCCAGAACAAATGTTCAGATTCTTTCTATATATTTAAAATGGTTTGCACTGAGATATTGTTTCCAGTCCTTTGCAGTCAAAAAAAAAAAAAAAAGGTCATTGGGGCACTTTCATATTATCTCAAAGCCTTAGATTAGATTTTCACCGGATAATAAATCATGCAAAACAGAATTTGTACATAAAAATTACAGAGAAGAGTGGCTACTAATTGTTCAAAGGTTTAAAACAATTGTTATTAAAGTTAGTTGAGTAGTTTTTGTTTTTTTTTTTAACATGGCATCAGAAGGAATGCTGTCTGGGTTCTATGTGGCAAAGGAGATTTTTACTAGATGATGTGATTTTAACAAATATTTTTGTCTTTGAGCTCTTTACATAACCTGTGAGACATTTTGTATCGCATCATTTGTTCAATAGCACTTTCAACGTGGTTCTCCAGATGATGGCTTTCTTTAAAAGAAAACCACAACAACCTGTACTTTATGTTACTTAAGGAGAATACTTAATGTTTAGATTAATATTTTTTCAGATATGTGTCACAGTAGCCATGAAAATAACACTTTTAAATTATTCTGTAGTTTTATTTAAAAATAGCATAATTAATCCTCTCTGTTTAGATGAAGAAATATTTACTGACATTGCACTTTCCAGTGAGTATAGATAAATACTGAAGTTAGACAATTGGTCATACTTGAAAATAAGTTTATCATGTCAACCTGTATTAATGCTTTTTCCAAATGGTTTTATTTTTACTCTGGAGTTAGGTAAGGGCATGTTCTAATTTGATTTATGCTACACATTGCTTTGTTAGCACATGCTTGATTTCCAGTTGTCAGCACTTATACATTGCAGATTGAAAATAGATTTTAAAAAATACATTACTAATTAGTTTGTGATACTGAATATTCTTATGAACAGTTACAAAGGCTTTCACCTTGGGGACACCCACTAGAATAAGCAAGTATTGGTTAAAGGGTATATACTAAGAAGCCTGTGCTTGTGGTATCAATGTTTCAGATTCAGATTTGTTGGATGGAACCTTTCAAATGTAGGACCAAGCTGACTATTGGTGCAATCCTCATTTCAGTATCAAAGGAATATATTCTTTTATGTATGTTTTGTGCATACAGTCAAAGGTTACTTTCAAATAATTTTGAATGCTCATTTAGAATCAAGTTTAAAACGTGATACTTTATTTTTGAGATAAACAAGTATTTAATATTTTATTATGAAATAAATAAAATTAATTACTCAACAATATAATGGTACCCTTTTTTCCCCCATTCCTTCAGATTCTTACATTATAAAGTGATTACCTGACAAAAGTGAGGCTGAATTGACGCCATGTGGCAAAATTATGTACTCTCTCTGTACTTCCAGTTATTACTACAGAAATATCTAGAAAAATATAGCCCATCAAGTAGCTCTCTACTGCTCTTTACTGCTCTTTATTTTATTCTCATCACTGAAATGAGAATACTGAGCCCTGCTGTCATTTTATGCTTGGATAATGGTAGGATAGACCAAAGAATATGGAGAATGATTTGTGAACAAGAGCTATAATTTCTTTCAAGGAACAAATTGAAAGTTATAGGGACGGGATTTAGAATTTTTTTCTTACAGATTTGAAGTTTTTGTTTATTTTAATGGCTAGGGTTTTAAACGCCTTCAGAATGATGTTATAGACTATTTTAGTTTTGAATACTGAAGTGAGAACTCAGTTAAGAGGTTTAAAATTACCTAGTAGAAAACTTGTGTTCAGTGTGATGCTTGCAATAACTTGAGTAGGAGAGCATGGAGAAGAGATGTACCTGTGAAGTAATGAAGGCAGGCAGTAAAGGGCAAATGGGCAAAACCAGATCTGTGCTTTGAATAAATGGGTTTGCCTAGTTTTTACTTAAAAGTTACTTGAAGGGGTGGAACAGTGCTATACTTACTATTTTCTTTACTCAGAAGCTCTCTTCTTCACAGTTTTGTGCCTTTGGTACTTGTGCCAACAGTAAGGAGGAGAAATGTGTCTATTGCAGGGGAAGTGTAGAGAACAATATGCTGGAACAGACTGTATGGTACTAAATGAACAATATTAAAAGGGTAGTTAGTGGACTAGACTAATTTCCACAGTGACTACATTACAGTAGAAAGAAGGGATTTCACTGAGCAGAAATGTTCACCTTTTCAGTGAAATTAACCAAGGGATGGTAGTGAAGACTGTCTCTTTTTTCTCTAGAAGCAAAGAGATGACCTTCATCTTTATTGACTAGTGTTCACAATACTCTCACCTTTAACTATTTACCCCTGCTTTTACTTCTGTGGGAAGCTGGCTGCCATGGAGGAATCGAGAAAATCAAGACTGAGCCTTATTATCAAGGCTCACCCATAACTGGAGGAGACAGACAGCTAGAAATAGCTTTCAGCTTACTACAGTCAATACAAGGAATATGTGATGATTGGTAGAAAATGTGGATTTATGCTAAAGTGCTACAATGTGTTGCATTGCAAAAGACAAAATAGCTTTCTCTGATAGATTCAGCCAGAGTCTTGCATTGGCATGTCAGTTAAATAGAGTTTAGAAATCACCTTTATCACCACATGCAATATATGTGGCAGTTCAGTCATTTTTCTGAATCTGAATATGTTCTTACTAACTTTGTTCTACTTTTAGACCAGAGGTAATGTAATTTCCCTTGTGGAAATCAGTTTGGACTTACAACATATAACATCTTCCTTTGTCCTCCATTTGTCCTTCATAACAATAGAGGTAGTATGCTATTAAGTTTTCTGTAGTTGAGTCTCTGTGCAGACTTAATGTGTTTGGATGTTTATGAACAATAATTGCTTTGATAAGCTGTAATATTTAGTGGAGAAAATGCTTACAAGCAACCAAGTCTTGTTAAGAAACTTCAGAGTGACAATAAAGCATAAGATCCAGACAAATGTAGGTAGCAATAGAAGCTTAAATAATGTCAAGTGAGAGATCCTGCACATGTGTCAGGGCAATCCCAAACACAAATACAGGTTGGGCAGAGAATCGATTGAAAGCAGCCCTGAGGAGGACTTAGGGGTGCTGGTGGATGAGAAGCTCAACATGAGTCAGCAATGTTCACTTGCAGCCATGAAAGCCAACCACATCCTGGGCTGCATCAAAAGAAGCGTGGCCAGGAGGTCAAGAGAGGTGATTCTGCCCATCTACTCCACTCTAGTTGAGACCCCACTTGGAGTACTGTGTCCATCTCTGGGGCAACCAATGTAAGAAAAACATGGACCTGTTGAAGGAATTCCAGAGGAGGGCAATTCCAATGATCAGAGTGCTGGAGCACCTCTCATATGAAAACAGGCTGAGAGCATTAGGATTGTTCAGCCTGGAGAAGAGAAAGCTCAGAGGAGGCCTTATAGCATCCTTCCAGTACCTAAAGGGGGCCTGCAGGAAAGATGAGAAGGAACTCTTTATCAGGAAGTGTAGTAAAAGGGGGTAATGGTTTTAAACTGAAAAAGGGTACATTTAGATTAGGTGTGATGAAGAAATCCTTTACTGTGAGTTGTAAAACATTGGAACAGATTGCCCAAAGAAGTTGTGGATGCCCCATCCCTGGAGGTGCCCAAGGCCAGGCTGGATGGTGGTTTGAGTAACTTGGTCTAGTGGGAGGTATCCCTGCCCATGGCAGAGGGGGTTGGGACTAGATGACCCTCAAGGTCCCTTACAATACAAGCCATGCTGTGATTGTTTGATTCTGATTCTATGATTTTATGATTCTAATTATATTACAGATGAAAAACACTCTTAAAATAAATTCCTTATGTTCTTGTCAACCATAATAATACTGCTTATTGTTCATCTAGTGATATTCAGGTTTGAATTTTCAAATTCCAATGATTGCCAGGATCAAACAGGAAATAACAACAGCTGTGTAGATGGTCCAAATCTATTTTGCAGCCTATGTTGGTAATGAACCTGAGCACCTGCTTGATACTTTTCAGCTGTTTCTGGTAATCACAAACAATCTAGCATTTTAGACAAAGAGCACATACAGTGAAGCATACAGAATTTTCTGGCTTTACTACACAGAGGAAAAGAAAAAGAGAAAGAGAGAAAGAGAGAAAGANGGTGAATGAGCTGGAGAATAAATCTTATGAAGAGCGATTGAAGGAGCTGGGACTGTTTAGTTGCAGGAAGAAAAGAAAGATTTTTTTCACAGAAAGAGTGGTCAGACATTGGAATAGGCTGCCCAGGAAGGTGGTGGAGTCCCCATCCCTGAAAGTGTTTAAGAGTCATTTAGATTTGGTGTTGGGGGATATGGTGTAGGGGGGAACTTTGTAGAGTAGAGCTGATGTTTGGACTCGATGATCCTAAGGGTCTCTTCCAACCTGAATGATTCTATGATTCTATGATTGTGCAGTCTTGTATTTAGCTTTATTACCTTTCCTATGGCCTTGCATATCTGAAGGTAGAGGCTTCAATATAACAGTGTTTCTAACTAATTTTTTAAGGTAACCTTAAAGCTTTGCTATTTAGCTGTACTTTAAATATCCCTACACAACTTTGAAGCATTTTTTGGTGGTTTTTTTTTTCCAAAAATTTACACATAAACATATACATTTAAATAAAAGAACATATAATTTTCCCTATAAAATATTAAACTCAAACTGCTTCAAATTATCTTTGAAAAGTATCACAGTACAGGTGAATATCCAATACCTTTCTTTTCCTAGGCATGACTGGAAACCAGAGATTGCTCTGAATTTATAAAAAATAGTCCTTTGTCTTCATCATATGAAAATTAATTTTAATGTAAGATAGCATAAATTTCTTCTGTTAGGTAGGATGTGTTCCTGTGCTGATCATCTACAAATACAAAAATATTGGTGCTCTGTAATTTAACATATCTAATTTTGACAGATTGTGTCAATTACAGCTTCAAAAATGTAACTATTTAACTTTCTTTATGTAAAGCTAGTTAAAGTAATTGCAGCTATATGAATGATATGCTATTATCAGCATAGTTATTTTGTGAAATAAACATGAGGCAATAAACATGAAGTTTAAAATAACAACATATACAATTTATATTTATAGAAAATTCCCTTAGTCTTTTGTATGTTTGTTTTTAAAAAGGCTGTGGAGTCTAACCACCCCCTCCAGGATCTCATTGAATTACCATTGTTTTTTCAGATATTCTTCTATTCATTTTAAGAAGAATATCTATTTCTACATATCTTATTCTGTTGGTTCCAAAAACCATACACTGCATAGTCAGAGTGTGTATGCACACAACTGTTTAATGCATTATGAGAAGTCTTGTACACAGAATGTGTAAGGAAATCTTTGCTTTAGAGAATGAAGTGGTGAGCAAAAAAGAAGTAAAATTAATTTTTCATAAACCTTGTGCAAGCAGCATTTTTTCATCATCTTGAATAATGTAAAGCATGTTTACAAATGGGAATTACCATTTTTTTGTAGCAAGCATTTTTTAAGTCTGTCTTACTGTAGAAAAGGGCTTTTTCTCTGGCCATATGTACTTGTAAATATTTTTATTACTTTATACATTTTTTACCAATTATTATCTTAAGGAAAGAGTAAGTGTTCAGATAACAACTAGATGTTAAATATGAATGAAAATCAAAAACAACAAAAAAGATAAAATATCTGAAAATTAAGCCTTACAGCAGTTTATCGTACAAGTTCAAACACGTGGTGTTCTCTTGATCTGTGTGGAATCCCTGGTTATATTTGATTGTGTGAGTTAAAAAGAAATCTGACAATGGATGAGAAATAAACTTTCCTGAAGGAAGACCAAATGTGCTAACAATACACAGAAATAACTCTCGGAAGAGCCTGCTATTCTATTAATTCATTTAAGTAAGTATCATTACAGCGGTAATTATGAGAAAACAACCACTAGGAACAGGTTTAAAATTACTACAAAGTAGTTTAGAATGCAGACTTGCAATTTTCATGATTTGTGTTTAGTGGAATGCTTTTCACTGAAGCCTGGGCATCCTGATTTAGAGCATTGGCCCACACAAAGAAAGTAGTTTTATAAGATTTTAACAAATAGGTATTCATAGCCATATGGCTGAGGGGATGGAAAACAGAAAAAAAAAAATAAGGGTGAAGATGTCTGCACCACTCTAGTTATTTAAATGTTTGAACGACCATTGCAGGTCTTTGGGCAGAAGTCAACAACTCTGACAGCCTCTTGAAGTGCTTTGCAAGTTCAGGAGAACATTTATTGCACAGAGGAGACAGACTTCCCTTGGACCTCTCCTTTGTGTTGATTTGGTTTGTAGACAGTAGGGAGACAATTTTCTGTGCCTTCAGTATTCCTGTACTCTATTTGTAAGCCTATCCGATCTTTTTCCAAGGTCTTTTTCTTCTGTGAAATGTTTTGTAGCTATGACAAGGAATCTATCGCTTATGGTGATCAAGGTTTTATCCATCTCCTTTTCATATTAAAAAGAAATCTATTAAATTTTTAGGAAATTATTAGGTTGGGTTGATGGAGCTTATGTTAAATACCCTGTACAGATGGAAAAAGCAGTTGCTAGGTCCTTGAAATAAATGACTTCTGGGATTTTCTTGAAGTTAATGCTTGTTGGAAGTCATGTAATTCAAGTCTACTCATTCTCCATTCCCGCTGTCCTTCTGACACTACAGAAAGTCAGCTGTCCGACGTTAGCATCTGTATTTTCCATGATAAATACATTTCATGTGCATTACAACAAAATTAATGCTTAATATGAAGAAATAAACAGATGAGCGCAGGGTACCCCTCCTCATTGTTAAGTAGATATAAGCTATGCATAATGCTAAATTCCAGGGTGTGTGTGCTATTTGCTTGTCTCAGTGAGAACTTGACACTGAAAAGCAAAGAACCAAGCAAAGCATGGTGGTTTGTAGTTAAAGGAGCAATATGATCTTTACAATGGGTAGAGTTATGATTTTAAGGGAGGGATCTTGTTAGACTAGATGTAAGCAAGTTTGAGAACTAAAAGAGTTAGTCTGGAGGATTGTTTTAGGTAAGACTTCATTAAAGAATGCAGGATATGAAAAAGATTATAATGTTGGAAAAGAAGAAATGTATGTATTTGACTAGGTAGAAGGCATTTTTAATATCCCAGTTTTACAGCCCTGAACTTACAGGAGTGGCAGACAGTGCTTGAGGAGAGAAGTATTTGAAGAAAAGCTTACTATGTGATACCAACTTTCTTTTACTAGTAATTCTTTTGTTGGGATATTTGCTGAAATACAAGAATGTAACAGTTTAATCTAACTATTGCTTTCTCTATTTTATTTGAGGTTGGGTTTTCCCTAAAGAGTTATTTTAACAAACCGGTTTCACTTGCCCTTTGATTGTCAAGGTTCTTGTTGTCACAACTAAATTAATATGTCTAATCAAAAAAAGTAACACTTCATATTTTGTTTCAGTATAATAATAAAATATGACTGTGATGTTTGATTTTGCAGCTGCAATCTAAGAGGGAAAAGTCCTAACATGTAGTCAGGTTGCATTAATATGCATTGTTTGTAGTAAAAAACACAGTTTCTCTTTTCTTAAAGACAAGGCAGTATTTTGTCCCTTTACACTCTGCTAATTTCATCCATTGTAGAAAAGGACCAAAAGCCATGTAACAGTATGGCAGAAGTGGCCTATCAGCCATTAATAATATGGGCCTCCTAACTTGTATTCCATCATTTAAGTTTGCCATTCACGTCTTACTTAAAATTGCAATTTTTGTCCTTCAAATTGTTATCTGTCCTGAAAATGCTCTGTATATAAGCAGCCTGTGGGCATCAAATTTAGTTTAAGCATCTAGATGTTTAGAAGTAGCACAGAGGTATATTAATGTAAGTGGATAACAGAACTGAAATGTCTTAAAAGGAATCCCGAACTAAATTAACTTAATTTGTGTATTCATATCACATACATCAAAATGCACTGGCTGATTTGAAAGTTAAGGGATGTATCTCTGTACTCAGCGATATCTCATGAAACTGAGATTTTAAAATAATAAACTTATTTGAAAAGTCTGTAATGTAAGAATGTAAGGTCATTGAATTAATTTATAATCTAAATTCTTCTCAAATGCAAATCTAAAATAGTCGTTGAGGCTTCCAAAATTCATCAAGCTGACTTAAAAGCCATCAGTCCAGCTAACAAGACTTTTTCTTAGTAATTAGTTTAATATTTCCAAGGTTTCTGCACAAATAAATATTACAAATGCTCCTTTAGAAAAGGAAAAGAAAAGCAGCAGCTGAGATTCTTTACTCAGACTCCAAGAAGCATCAAATATTAGATGACCTGTGTGTCTTGCATGACATTTTCAGAAGGGCTGAATCTGAAAAGGGTGTGTGTGCCGTTACCCACAAAGGTTACAAATACAGTAGAAGGACTGAAGAGAACCTGTCTGCTACTACAAAGGTGCCACTGTGGTAGGAACAAGTTAAAATGGGAAAAGGGTACTATGTTTCAGGATGTCTTTAGAACAATTCAATCCACTCTTGCTTCCCACAGTAATTAGACTATTTCCACCAAACCAACGTTGATCTAAAGCAGTCCTAACAGCATTCAGAAGTTCTTTCATGGTCCTTGTTCTGATTTTTGCTTCTCTCTACTTTCCTCTTCCTTCATAAATCAGAGAAAGGCACACCATATTACCAAACTTGAAAAAGAGGTTGTGTGGTCCCCAGCACAGAGAAGATTGGAAAGGTGGAGGCCTTTGCCCCCGTCTCTCTCCTCTTCAAGATTCTCTTCTATTTTGATCAAATCACAAAAAAAACTGCGACTTCCTCTTTATCTGACATAGGAAGAAGAGAGAGACGTCTTTGTTGTAAGTCTTCAGTCTGGGGTGTTATTATTTATCAAGGAGGTGGTCATGAGTGTTGTGGAAAATTCAATAAATATAAGAAAATGGCATGGTGAAAAAATTAAAAAAAAAACCCTAAAAAACGTTGGAAGCTTTTTTTCTTACATTTGACGAGAAATATTTCAAGAAAATTTAGATGCAAATCAGGTGAACATTTGGAAGCTTGTTACAACCAAAATCACTGAGGGGAAAACAGTAGTAAAAGCATCAATGAAAAATAAGTGGACTGTAGTGATTTACTTTTTGTCAGTCCAGTGAATAATTTTACTGAAACTCAGGCTCTTCAACAAAAGCTCTAAAGATTTTAGCTCTAAACAAAAAAGATTTCCAGGTGTGGCATGTTTTGAGTTTTCTTTTGTTTATTTGTTTGCTTTTTTAAAAAACAATATTTAATGGTAATATTCTTGTTTGAGCTAAAAGCTTGAAAACAATGAATCATAAAAAAAAATCCAAGAACTTGGGAAAGCTTATAATATAACTCCAGCTCATACACATGGCTCCAGATTTCTCTGTGTAGTTTTTTGAGGGGTTTCTTTGGGGTAAAAATACCTGGTACTAATTGCTAATGAGAAGATATTGTACAAAAATTAATGTGAAAATTAATCAGCTATGCTACATGACCAAAATGCAAAGTTTTAAATATAAGAAGACCAAATAAATATTAATGAAAATGGGAATAATTGGGACCTTAAAAAACTGTCTTGATTATTTTGAGAACTTATCTCACTGATTTTGTACATCAAAAAATTTTGTGCTTACCCTTTTGGAAGAAAAATCGAAAAGACAAGACAGCGTAAGTTGCAGGGATGGGAGGGGGATAAACATGTGAAGAAAAAACTGAAGAATAAATGTGCTAGCTTGTAGAATCATGAAGGCAAGCTATCAGTATTCTCTTGTTGGAAAGCCTTGTTCTGACTTAATTTTATTTTGCTTGTTTTTTCAGTCTCTAAAGTCTTAAAGAGATAAAGAAATCCCTCTGTTTCTCTAATCATGTCTCTAAACAATTTTTGAGTGGATTATATTGATGACGCCTGTACATTTTATCTACTTTCACTGTGGCAGGGGGTTTACATGAAATTGTTTTAAACAGTGATGGCATTATCCCCATTTTTTAAGGTTGTGTTCCAATAGTCACAGATGAGTTCATAAAACTTTACTTATCTGAAAGTCTACTAATAAATCAGAAAGATGAGAATAGATGCTAAAGCATGTCTGTGTTATACCCACATTTTTAATTAACAATATATAAAAATATATTATAATAATATATTAGAACATTAAACTGCTACTACTGGAAAGGCTATACATCATTGTCCTGCTAAAAATTACATTTAACATTTATGTGGGGATTTTCTTCTTATTCAAAATGTAGATTAGATGCTGCCCATCTCACTGAGTTAATATAGTTATTTATTAACACTCTTGCTGAAGAAAAATGAAGATCCAGACCCTCAAAATAATAAATATCTTGAAAAAGAGTTAATGGATGTTATTACATTCATGTATTTCCTGGGACTGAGGAAGAGGGGTATTTGGATTAAATGTTGTTAAAACATATTTTGGTCCATAATGATTTGTTTTAGTAGCATCCATTCTCAAATATTCATGTCCATTAAAGTACATATGGTTAAGATATATGACCCAAATAGTTCATTATTTCATTATGAAATAGCTGATAGCTGGTAACTATGAAGGGAACTGAAGGGAAAAAAAAAGCAACAGATTCTCATTTATGTAGCCTGTATGTTAATAACATATTGCCATGGAAATGTCATGCATGAGAAGAAGCAAGCCACAGAGTCTTGCAATGTCAAACAGCAGGCTTTCCATAGAAGCACTGATGCACATGAATCAATAGTCTAGTGTGAGGAGGGTAGAGTGCTTGGAGAAGTCCTGTGAGACCTCAAAGTGACTTGAGGTTTTATGTGTTAGAAGAAATAAAATGAGATGTTGTGACACTTAAATTGTTTAGATTCAAATATTCTTTCTCTTTCTAGTTCTATTATGATAAAGTCAGAGTTCACATGTAAGCATAAGATAAACAAAGATCCATTTTTGCAATGAACATATTTGATAATGAATTTTTTTCACAGGTTCCAGTGGTGGCTGTAGAATGGCTACAGTTTAACTGTTTTTGTTATAAATATATCCAGACTTGATGGTAGTCTGAAATCAGGGAATTTACAATTATTTTTTTTTTATATGTCTGCCAGACATAAAGCTTACAAGCAGACTGAGCAAGTAAAAAATATTTGTAACACTGAAAATAATATTGTATGTACATTCCACTATGATGGGAAACTAATGACACTTGCATATTTAGTGCTTGCTTAGTACTACCATCTGTTATCTAACTTAGCCTGGTGCTGCTAATTTCAGAGGTCATGAGACTGACCCAACAAATCTTAAGCTATCTAATTGCAGAGCCTAAGAAGATGATGAAAGGTCAAGATTGTCTTTATAATCTCAATTCTGTTTTTTTTTAATGCAGGAAGCATTATGATATAGCCTTTGAGGGCTAAATTTGGACTGCATTCAGAATATTAATCAAGATTGGACAGTGAGGAGGGCTCCTGTTCTCACTTATTGCAAGAATTAGTGTGCCCGTGTAAATACACACACTAACAGACACACATATCCATAGTTGCACACCAGCATACGCACACATATATATGTGTCTAGTGAAACAAGAAAGAATTAAAGACAAGAAGGGATGATCTGAATACAGTTGATGAGGGCAAGTGCTGTTCCCCAGGGGTCATTAATGGGTCCAGTCTTCTTCAATATA
>VXBJ01003450.1:0-52322 GCA_013400055.1 Nycticryphes semicollaris
TCAAAAGTGGAAGTTCAGCAAGCTTTAGAGGCAGTGAAGCTTTAAAAGATTTCCTACTTCCCAGACCCCTTGTTTTGAGTTCCCAGCTACAAAAAACCCTTCTGCTATCAGGCACAAGGGAAAACACCACAGTGCTTGCTCCCCTTCAGCTCAGTGACATTTTTTATGTGAAGGAAAACACCTGGCTTTGGAAAAGGTTGTGCGTGCTGGTGGGGAGTGGTTACTACATCCACTTGATCATCCTACCCTGGATACTGCCCAGCTATTGCGGCCTCAAAATCTGGGAGCTGCTCTCTAGCATGGGAGACTGTAAGGATAAGAAAGAGATGTTATGTTATGGTATGTAATGTGATCTAAAGACCCTGTTATGGAGCTCATGCTGCAGATTACAAGCCTATTTTGTGAGGGTAGGGAATGCTGCTGCTTGTTTGTTTCAGGCAGATTGCAGGTGGCTGGATTGACACAGGGAGGTACAACTTTTTCATTTGTAGAGGTACCTTTGGAATGAATGGGTGTGTAACTGGTAGCTGAATGTGTTTGACTTAGGTACAACTGTATTATGAACCATCCAGCTGTGTTGGACTGGTTGGCCTGAGTTTTTGACAGCTGTGGCTGGCAGGGAAATCTCTACTCAGTTAAAGGTAGCTCTGGCAGTGCTGGGTATTCAAGATGAAATAGAGATGGGGGTAAAAAAGATGGCTATGACATTTCTACTAATATCTGCCACTGAGTAGATCAATGTGGGCTTTTTTTCTTCCTGAAATGTGTAATTGTAGGTAGTTTGGATTTTTTTTTTTGGCCTGTTCCTTGTCTATAGTAGGTGCTAAGGCTGTGCTTAGTAGGGCCAGGTGAGTGTGAGAGGTAGAGGTGCGGCTTTCTAAGAGGAAGAATGGATGAACAACAAAAAGGATTTGGAAAATGCTACTTTTGTAGCTGCAATCATGGCATTACTGGGGGGTTTTAATACTCAAAGCAACACCAGGGGATTCTGACCAATAGGAGAAATAGCAATAGTACGTAACATTTTTACCCTGCCAGCAAAAGACAGGCCAGTATCTCATGTTTTCAAGAAATTTTTAATCTAATTTTTCCAAATATGCACTCTAATGGCACTTGTGGGGTCAATGAGAGACTGACCTTTCTGGCACAAATTGAGGTCGTGAGTGTTTTTGTGCATGTGGTTGCTTGGTCTTGCAGGAAGCAGGGCGGTTCAGCAAAAAATCAATTGTATTCCTGGACAGACAGGATTTGAAGCGGTGATATGCTAAATGCTGAACATCAAAATACATGGAGGTATAGGTGGAAATTAAAAAAAGGAAGAGTCCAAGGTATCTAGTTTTGCTGCTCATCATGTGCTGGGACTCAGAATCTCTAGAGAAAGTAACTCCATCTCAAAATTCTTCAGGTCTTATATTTCTGAAATGAGAACAATAAGCCAAGTGCCTTGGGTTCTAGGAATAAAAAAGAGCTTTATAAAGATTGAGTTTTATCACTATTATTAATAGTATGGTTATTGATTTATTCTCACCATAATTTTTGCATCAGACATAATTGCTGTTCTTCTGTGGATGGTTTAGGAGTCACAAAGGTACAAAAATATTATAATATCTCTGAAGGTATTGTTTACAGGCAGTCTGTAAAGATTTAGAATGCTTTGCTCTGTCCTGGTATGTAATACAGCCTACAGCAGTACAGTCATAGAATCATAGAATGATCCGGGCTGCAAGGGACCTGTAGGGTTATCTACTCTGACCTCCCCGCCGTCAGCAGGGACACCCTCCACCTAGACCAGGTTGCCCAGGGCCTCATCCAGCCTCACCTTGAATATCTCCAGGGAAGGGGCCTCAACCACCTCCCTGGGCAACCTGTTCCAGTGTTACACCACTTTCAAAGTAAAGAACTTATTCCTAATATCCAATCTAAATCTGCTCTTCTCCAGCTTGAAGCCATTGCCCCTCATCTCATCCTGTCACTGCAGGCCTTTGTAAACACACTCTACTCAACCTGCTTGTAGCCTGGCGCTGGAAGGCTGCTATTAGGTCTCCAGGAGCCTCCTCTTCTCCAGGCTGAACACCCCCAGCTCCCTCAGCCTGTCCTCGTAACAAAGGTGCTCCAACCCCCTGATCATTTTTTTGGCCCTCCTCTGGACCCAGTCCATCAGGTCCATGTCCTTCCTATACTGAGGTCTCCAGACCTGTACACAGTACTCCAGACGAGGTCTCACCAGAGCAAAGTGGCATTTCAGATCAATTTATTTCAGCAGAATTGTTTAGTACGTTCCCAGTAAATAATCAACAAATGAAAAACACTTGAAAAGGAAACCATTTACTTTCTATTTTTGAAACTGTCTCATATTTTGCAGAACAAGATGGAAGAGGCTAAAACAAGTATAGCATCCACATCTAAAGAACAGTGCCTCTTACGCTTAACTGATGTCGGCAGAAGAAAGCAGATAAGAAGAGTTACTTTTCTTATTCTCACCATTGCATCTTGATTACTCTTGTTGTAGCTGATGCTCATACAGGAGGTGCATAAGAGTGCATGGCCATCTCTGTGTGTTTTCTGCGTCTGCATGAGGAGTGGCAGTGGGCAGGTCATGTCTCCAGACTAGTAATGCCTTTCCTGTTGAGTGTCTCCTTTTCAGTTTAGCAGTCTCAAATAGAATAAAATGCATTTACATTTGAAAACTCAAGCATGCTCTTAGCAGTCTGGAGATTTGGAAAAAACTGGTAGCTAGCTTCTTTAGTGCACAACCCTTGATTGCAATCTCTAATGTCAGAACTGGTTGCTGGGCTCACCTGCCTTCTTTCAGTGCTGCTGCAGAGCTCAAAGAGGCCAGACTCAGGCAGTTAACTGTGAAGCTGAGTGGGACTGGAAATGTGTATGCAAAAGTAATTTTTGTTTAGCACTTTTTTTCCTTTTTGGTACAAAAGTGATGAATAACCACCATCACTAAATTATGTGGAAGCAGGTGGAATAACACTTTACAGAAAGAGTTTTCAATGTGAAAGAAATCTTGGGAGTTTCCTAAATGCTCGCAGGACAGATACTTTCTTCCAGGCACTTCAGGAGGTAGATGGTGACTTACTGGGCTGCGTATCCCCTGACTCTTGCTAACTTCACCTAAGTGTTTAACAGGTGCTACAGAAATAAGTGTGACCAGAGAACCATAACGCTTGTCAGGAAGAAACTTTTTGAAATGTGGCACTGTTCGCTTTGTGTTGCCCTTTTGATGTAGCATGGTTAAAGCAGCTCAGAGTGAATCCCTCCATCACAACTGAATAAAATGGGTTGAGGCTGGATTATAAAGGTACCTCTCACACCCACATCACTAAATTCTCCTTTCCCTTTATATCAGAGACATTTCCGGATGTACATCTGGGAAATTAGCAGAATGTTTGTTTTACTTCTTTTCAAAGTTTTTTTCATGCTTTTAGGTGAGTGTTTGACTTATGTTTGTTGGCCCTTGCACAAGAGACTGTGAAAGCTATTTCCTCTTTCCTTAATTAGAGCATGCAGAATATCAGGTTTCTGAGCAGTGGATTTCCTCTCAGGAGATAGGTGAGCATATGTGGTAGAAGCAGTTGATTTTGTAGACTTGATAATTTAGTCCTTCTGTGCTTTCCAAATACTTTCTCAAGCCCAACTTGTACTTTTCATACAGATAGAAGTACAGTCTTTTGGGTTTTTTCTCCCTGCACCCTCTTTTTTTCTTTCTTTCTTTCTTTCTTTTCTTTTTGGAGTTAAATACACAAGTGGAGAGTTAGACATATCTGAGTGAATTTCTAGGGGGATGGTAATAGGAATGTGGTAGCAAACATGGTGAAGGTAATGGGCCAACATAGTTTGTGCGTGTAATTTGATTTGAGTCAGTCTGGCTCCACCAGAGCTGAAGCCAGCCCTCTGCTTTTATGCATGACTTATTTGCAGTGCTGGTGAGAAAGACAAGAAAAAGTAAAAAGGGAGAGACTTTTCCCTCTCTTTGCTCGTGTCCTGGTTTTTAAGGTCAGGTATTTTTATAACTGCTGGTTTGTCTGTGTGGGTGGGCAGGTATGAGTCTCAGTCTGTCTTCTCCTTGTGCAATGCCAGGGGGAAGTTCAGGTCGGTGCGCTGCCAGGGCCAGCCCACATCCTTCACCCACGCAGCCCCATGAAGCAGTTACACACATCAATCAGGGAAAACCCTCCGCTCTGCGTGCCGTTGGAGCAGGTGCGTGAGCCCATGGTGACATCAGATGACTTCCATGTTGTCGCAGGGTGGCCACCAGCGCCTGGCACGTGTTCTGTGTACAACAGGTCTGCCTCCTGAAATAAATAATCATCTCTGCAAGACATACAGCTCCAACACTTAGACCAGTGATACCCGTCTTTTTCTCTCATGGATGTTCGAGGGTAGAGCAAAGGGAAAAAAGAATGATTCTGCAAAAAGCTGCAAATCTTTGTACAAAAAAAAATTCACACAAAACCCTGCCTAATGCCACATTTTAAAATTGTCAACCAGTTACAAAAATTCCCCTTATATTGCCATGCCAACAGTGTTCATCACATCAATAGTGTTCATGCTGCTCCATTTCACCTACAGATAATAACAGAGGTAGGTGCCTAGACCCAGGAAAGGAGGCGGCTTCAGTTTGTTTGTGCACAGTTCTTAGATACAGAAGAGTGATTCTGACTCCTACGAGATATTGCCAGTTTTGAAACACTATTTTGTCTTGTTTGATGATGAAAGGTAACAACTTAACAACTATATAATTGAATAATGCCATGAGTGTTAGTTTACATAGATAACGAGACCGTGGTTAGCTATGTTGCAAAACTTTGCATTGGTGTGACTTCTGCAAAATGAATCCTAGTCTTTCTGCTTTGGGACATGAATTCACCACCAACCAAACAGCTGAGAAGAATCTCTGGGTAGGGAGAAGATTCCTGTTCTTCACCCCTTTGTTTTCCTTTTCTGCCAATAGTCTCTCTTGAAAACAGACACTTTCAGTGTTATAATTGTTGCCAGAAGCTGGTCCCTGCTTGTTTCACACTCTGGAGCCACAGGGATTGTGGTGGCCCTGCTTTAAGTTGTAGGAACTGCTTTCCAAGCTCTTGGATAACATTGCATGGGGTGCTGACCTGCAGGCTGAAGCACAGGAGAATACCCATGGGATGGTCACAGAGGGGTCACAGGGTGCTTGTCTATACCAACGCTGTTTTGGTCTTTATCATACAAATGAGCTTGCTCTCCTAATCAGGTTTTCACACGGTCAGGGTGGAAAACACTGGTACAGATCATGGGAGAACTGAAGAAAGGAGAGGAGAGGAGAAAGAAGGAAAGGAAAATTTGTCAGGCTTCATAGTGTTAATGAAAACATAAAGAAAGGAGGAAAGAAATGTTTAGAGAGCAAAGAGTGACCTGACAAATGTGACCTCTGTTTTTCCCAAGGGCTTCTGACTTTGAAACCAAAGCTGGCTTTAATGTTCACCAGGTGCTATCAGACTGTTTTGATTCCCTTTAAGGAAGGGAATTAGTCTTATAGTTTCAGCATCTGCACTTCAGTGAACTTCAGTGACAGGGTGTATTCTTCTTCAGATCATAACCCTTGAGGTTGAAAGGCCATGAGCAGCTCAATAATTAATTCTGTTATTTCCACAGGAGGCAATGAACACAGACCTGAACTTCACACAGGTTTTGCCACAGGAGCGTTTCCAGTCCTGTCCCTGCTTGAGCAGAGTCCGTCTGAGCATCTCTCAACAGCTGGCCAGAGCAAGCAGCAAGCTCACCAGGCACCACACAGAAGCAATGCTGGCAGTAAGATTATTCCTCACACTAAAACAGTACTTTAAAGTTCATATTTTGTCAGCTGAGATTATAGTCCAATTTCTTGGAAGAAGTAAGATGTTATTTTGCTCAAGATATACAGCTCTTTGTCCCCTGTTATGTAAGCAGATTGTTGCTACTTATCATCCTCTTTTTGGCTGCTTCCTCTCCATGGGTGATTGTGCCTCTGATGGTGCCTAGGTATCTCAGCCCTGCCTGTGACCTGAGTGCCTTAGATTGATTTTAGCTTTTCAGGTGATTGTCTTATTGCAGAAGACGGATTCATAGTCATACTCCATATTGTTAGCCAGAGGAAACGACTGACTGATTGACGGTGAGGGTCTTCGCTCCCCCAGCTCCCATCCCTTTCCTCTGAGAGGCTCAGGAAATTGAAGCAGCTCATCTAATCCCCTGGTACAAAGTCTGTGTTGCAGCAGGGAGGAAGGTAGGGTAGGCAACCTGTCCTCAACAGGCTATTCTGAGGGGTGATGGGGTGGCAGGGAACACGGGACACGACAGGACATAAAGCTATCCAAGGGCTAACTCAAGATCATTGAACTGCTGGTTGCTGAGGTAGTGGCACAGACGAAGCAGTCTTAGGAGGTCACATCCAACGACCTCTCTGCAATATTTGTGATTCTTACCCCCAGTACTGTAGCAAATGTGTGCTTTAGGAACAGAATATAATAGTATCTCTAACACTTCTAGCTGTTTTGCAGGACTGTGTGAGTCCAGACACATGAGAGGATGACCGCTCCTTCTCGTCATCAGTATAAGACCTTCTGCACCCAGCATTTGGTCTATGGTCACCTCCTGCACCCAATTATTTGTTATGCATAGATTTATGTACAGGCAATTTATTCAAAACTGTAGGACTGGAGCAATTTCAATAAGAGATTTGGGATGCTGTCTTGCACCACAGATCCAAGATAGCTAGTGTTTGCTGAACTGAACATGATGATGATGTTGTTATTAATAATTGCTTTTCATACTGTGGTACAAAATGCATTTTTGTCTCTATCTTTGTGTAGAAGTGTTCAGTTTATACTGTAGTAGTGCTTCTTATTTAAAGTGGAAAATTGCTGCATTAAGTTGTATTTGCATCCAGAGGGAGCATTTTATTAATTAGTAAATAACGATATGATGAAATTGAAGCATACTGCCTTTTCAGTCTTGCTTTGAGGAGTGCATGCTATAAAAGTGTATGCACAAATAAATATTTGTCCCCGTGTCCCTAAAAACTAAGGCAGATGTATTGCAGTGTAATTTAATTTCAATGGCAATGACAGCTTAGAAAGGAAATGCTGTCCAAAGACAGACAAGGAGCATAGCAATAAGAATGTAATTTTATGAGTTAAAAATAGAACATTAGAAGCATATTCCTATAAACCAGAGTCACAATATTAATATGCATGGATATATATTAATATCTTGTTAGCATTAAAATATGTTTGGAACTTGTCTTGAAAATTTCCAACCTGGGCATAAAATCTAGGTACTTGTTCTTTTTTCTTCATGTTAGGATAAAAAGCTTGCAGTTGGTGAGTGGGATTTAGCAATGCTACAGTCATTGCTGTGGGTTTTGGGGCTGATTATAATCACTAGGGAGATTGAAGTGTATTGAAAACCAGAAAATCTCAACAAGCCTTTTAAATGAATTGTTGAAGTCCTCTAAGAGGATTTTAGAATAAAGGTATCTGGATGCATTCACACATGTGGGGAAACCTGAATGCGTATGTGCATTGCTGGGCCCTGGTCTAATTTCATGTAATAATACCATGACCTAAAGCTGTGTTACTGTAAAGTGTGTGTCGACTTGGGCAGTGCCTTCCAAATCAATTCAGAGCCCTTATTACTGTAAGGGCACTTCTGCTGGAGAATGCGGGCCATCTTCAGTTGCACTGAGTGATTTTTAAGGGTGCTTCAATATTGGGGACTGGATAATAGAGCTTGGAGGAGAATGTTTCAAAGTTAATTTGAATGGATGAGAATAACCTGTCCATCTTGGAAATAATATTGACATGATTTTTTTTTGTTTAAGTTGTTTTTCATGTAGTTAAGAAGAGTATTTTTGTATTTCTGAAGTGTTCTCTAGTTTGTAAACAGCCACAAATTCTGGAAAGTTCATGAGCAGCTGCAAAATTAACCCTAGAGTAGTAATTCAAGAGGAAGCTCCCTCAATATTCACAGCTGAAAGTTCTCCTGCTGCATTCCCAAATCTAACCTTCAGCTTCATGTCCCCATAGTATAATTCTGATTATATTGTGTAATGAACAACATCTGATACAAGCTTTACTACTTTTCTTTCTTTTTGCACAAAGAAAAAAAAAAAAAGCTGTTATGGTAGCAGGAAAAAAATAATCTGAACTGTTTCCGCTAAGGCACAGGTAGAAAATAAAGAAGATAGAAAACAATTTGCATTATTTGTATTGAGAAAATGTCAAATAATTCCAATATGCACGTGGGGGAAAACTCTTCCAAAACTTCAGCTGCGCTTCTAGTTTTCAATTGTACCAGTTATTGGTGATTGCAGGAGTGAACAGAGGAATGCTTGCACTGAGGTGTCCTGAAGTTAGTGTTCTGGATGCATTTTGCCTGGGTGGTCGCTTTTGTATTTATTTCACTCCTCTTGCAAATCACAGTAGTTGCAAATCAGCCTACAAGATTATGGAGACATAAGTAAGCCAATGAGTCCATAAGTTTGAAATATTGCACCTGTATTTTTCTACGTAATTTTTTTCATGTTGTACGGCGGATATGAATTGTCAGTGAGTGCTCTACTAGGTCAAATTTGCATCACCAATTATTTTGTCTTCGAGATATTTTGAGTTATATATATATATGAAGAGGTCTGTGGTGGTTTTTTATGCACGTATCTGATAAGAAAAGTTTGTTTGCAAGAAGTAGCTCTTTCTCTTATTGTCCAGCTATCCACAAATAAAAAGCAAAATGGGAGAAAGTGCTAATCATTATTATTTATGGTATTCAGCGTGTTTACTGCATGTGCTAGTGACAACCTGCTCCCTGAGCAGTAATTCCACCTACAGTCTTCAGCGTGAAAAAGAAGATACTGGGTTAGCTGTAATTAAACTTCAAAATCTGGAACAGTTGTTCATTTTAGTGGGTGTTCCTCTGAAAATTCCTTTAAGATTAGTGGGACTTCAAGACCCACAGAAGTGCAAATGCATTTTGTCACCCTGAGGACAAGAAAAGACAGGTATGGTACTGCAAAGGTTACAGCAGAGAGGGGTGATGTGGTAGATGCCAAGGAGCTAGGGGAGATATCCATATCACAATTGTTGAGTTCCAGGTGCAGCAGCTTAAAAAAAGTAAATCGGAAACTCCTTTGGATCATTCCTTAAAAAAATGAAAAATGTGGTGGTGAGGCCCAGAGTGATTTTTAGTTTTTTGGTTTTTTTTTTTTAAACCTGGCTGTTGACCTGTGAGTTCCTAAAGGAGGGAGAGGGGAAGGTTGGATAGTGAAATGCTGGCATAATTTTTGTCTAGAGTGTGCTGATGGACATAGATGTAATAACGTTGTAGTATACCATATGAAGTAGTAGTAAAGTAGGTGGGTATATCTGCTGACAATCTTTCTTTTTAATTTGGAGCCACCTGAAGGCAGTAAGTGGCTGAATAATAACCCGATCCCCATGTGGCTTCCGTTCTTTCAGAGTAATAGTGTGTGCAGGGAGCAGGGTGGGGAGGGAAAGAGACTACTTTTAGCTCTGGCTTCTGTTTGCCTCTTTGTGAGCCTGAGAACGTTTCCTGTCTGCTTGGTGATGGGAAATGTAACCAAAACAGACATCGGTGAGTGACATTTCTCATGGCTGGTTTTCTCTGTTGGGTTTTCTGTACCACCTTAGAGATGTCGCAACATGCATGAAGGGGGAAGGAGGTCAGATCTTTAATATGATTTGCATGCTCACTGTAATATTCTGCCTTCTTGTCTTCTCAGCATATATTGTATTGTATCTAAAATATTTTTTCAAATTATAACTCCTTACAGTCCAATACTGCAAACAGCAGGTGAATATTGTACGTCAAAATACATGCATTTTTGCAAGTGGCCCATTTTGAAATAAGGAGTTTTGTCTTGATCTAGAATTTATACGTTGACTCTCTGCTTATAGATTCCTTATTTTTGTTTCTGTATCTCCCCATACTTTCCTTCCTGCCTGTGTTCTCTTGTTTCATCTCTAAATTATAGCTATGTGGGAACAACCATTTTCATGGAAAAGGGCTTCGCTTTTGGGGATAATCTGTGGCCATTTTAAGAAAGGTCAGCAGTTTACAAGGGTGTTGCCAAACATGGGATTATACGAAACGTGGCTTTAGGAAAAACAAAACAAAATCAGCAGTCATCAGCACCCTGCAATCTTCAGATGGATAGTACTAGGAAGAAATGCTCATCCTGCTTGTTTTTCTAAGAAGGTTCTATGCCAGATTATAGCCCTTGCCCTGTCTCTGTCAAAATAAGTTTTCTGATGTAAATTCATCCATCGTGTGAAGGGCAAGGTGAGAAAAGGAAGGATGAGTGAGTGCAGAAAGAAATGACAGAGAAAATTTGTACTTCGGCTGTGTTTAGTACTGATGCTACACTAAACTGTCATAAGTGTGTTAGGACTGCCAGTTGGGAAGCAATATCAATATGGGCATCTTTACTAGTAACTGTTGCCCTGTTGAATTGATTGCTTTAAAGAGAGAATGTGAAGATATGCAACTCTTGAGGAAGAATTTGGGAAGGAGGCAGTCAGGTCATCTCATTTTTTGGCTTGTGCAAACAGATATATGTGTATTTAATGGAGATGAGAATTCAAAGTCGTGGATTCAGAGGCCCACAGGCACAAAACAGTTACAGCTGGATTTCTGTGAGATACTGTACTGTTATTTTTTCTACTTGGAAAAATGTGAAATCCTGAGACATACTTCACTGGCTCTTTTTCACTCCTTTTTCTTACCTCTAGAAAATAAAGTCTAGGCTAACTCTTTGTTGACTTTCTGTAATTTCTGTCTCCAGCTTGCTGAGTCTCCTGGTTCAGCAGTGCGTGAGAGACATAATTGTGCAGCAAAACTCCATCTTCTCCTCATCTGGGTGTCATCAGAGAAAATGTGCACTGTGGGTGAAGGGTTTCAAGAAACCGCAACCCCAGCATGAAAGCAGCTGTGAACTCCATCCTCTGGATGCTGCCTTAGGACACCCTAAAAGTTAATATTCCTTGCCTGCAGTGGGATTTCAGGCCCTGCAGAAGTCCATTACTTGTCCCTAGATGGGCACGAGCAACAACTCAGAAGTTTCTGCAGTGTTATGAGTGCTAAGGTGTTTAAGTTGCATATATTAAGTATATGCTTATCTGTCCATAATCACTTTTAAATGAGGACTGAAGCTTGATTTCATGCATTCAGTGCCTTTGTATTCCTCTACACATTGCTTCCAGGGTCAGTTTTGCTGTTAATACTTTATCTTTTGAGAATGCTGAATAAAGAGTCCATTGGATATGATAAATGTGGCTTTTCTACATATTGTCTAGTTGGATGTTCCTCGCAGAGCAGTATGATCACAGAATCATAGAATTGTCTAGGTTGAAAGGCACCTTTGAGATTGTCTAGTCCAACGTTAACCTAATTCTGATAAAAAACCTCAACCATGTCACTAAGCACTATGTCAACCCCTCTTTTAAATACCTCCAGGGATGGTGCCTCAACCACTTCCCCGGGCAGCCCATTCCATGGCCTGATAACCATTTCCATGTAAAAATTGTTCCTGATATCCAATCTGAACCTCCACTGTCACAACTTGAGGCCGTTTCCTCTTGTCCTGTCACCTGTGACTTAGGGGAAGAGACTGACCCCCACCTCTCTACAACCTCCTTTCAGGTAGTCGCAGAGACCGATAAGATCTCCTCTCAGTCTCTTCTCCAGGCTGAACAACCCAGATCCCTTAACTTTTCCTCATAAGGCTTACTCTCTAGAACCCCTTACCACCCCCTTGCTGGTGAGAGATCTGGAAAGCACTGAGGCTGAGACAAATTTCGTTTGACCTAGGTAGGGAAAGTTGTGAAATTCTAGTTGGAAATAATACTATGATGTTATTTCTGTCCTTGAGAGAGATCTAATACCTGTATTAAGCCAGAAAGGCTGGGGGACATAAGGCCTCAGTCTGTACTAAGAAGTTAAATGTGCCTGGGAGTATCCCCTGGCACTGAGTTTATGGACAGTCCATCTCCATGTAATAGAACTCTGACTCTCCAAAAGGTGGTGGTCACACCCAAGCTGCCTTACAGGATTTATCCCTGGGCTATGTCTTTCCCCTTTGGTACTGGGGAGAGTGCTGGCAAGCCTGTGCCAAACTGGTGCCAAGGACTGAGTCTAATAACTGAACTGCAGAGACAATTAAAGTCTACTGTCTGGGATTGCTTCTTGGCACTGTTTAATTTACTGGTGTAAGAGTGGCCAACGAGGAATGTCTGGCTGTTTATCTCCAGTTATCCCGTTTATTGAGCATCGGCACTCCACTGGTGTGTTTCATGCATTTGGTCTTAGCACTGCTGAAGATTTTGTCATGGTTTTGCATTAAAATGGCACCCATGGTACTTCTACATGTCTCTTGGAGGTAGAAAAGAAAGAAAAAAAAAAAAAAGCCTTAAGCAAGTGTAAGACTGGCCACTGAACATGAGGCCAGTAATGATGTGAGTGAAAGAGCTTGCCATTTCCCCGAGGTATATTTTTTGCCCTTCCTTTACTAATTCAGGGGATGATAATGACTTCTTTTAACCATAATTTATAGTGCCTTTCTGCTGCATGCTTCAAGTGCACGCTTGGTGTGTGTGTTTATACATGCACAGACACACACATACGTACATCGTCCATTTCTAGAGGAGATGTGTAGTAGCTGTGTACGGTGTTAGGGTGGTTGCTTTTAAGTGATAGTGACAGGTCACGTGAACACTGGGGCTCAGAACCCAGCAGGAGGCGGTGCATGTGCATCTTCAGCATTAACACAATCGACATCCGCTCAACAGAAGGGTGGCTGGGCCTTTCCTTAGGAAACATATGCCAAAACTATTATCGGAGACTACGTCATGGCCTGCGGCAAACTGGACAGGATGTTAATGAGGAGGGAATTGTGGAAGAAGGAATCTGAGTGCATCCCATATTATCAAAACAGAATGCTGAATAAACAGATTATTTCCATTACTGTGCCCTGTCAGCAATCTTGGCATTTTGATCTTTATCGGGTTTATGCTGATAAAGGTCTATTTTTCATTACTTAGTTGGTACAGGTTGGGGGAGGTGGGGGTGTTTACGCACAATAAATAAATGAACAAATAAATGCAAACATCTGGGAGGCTATAAAAGACACTGTGGACCCAGGACAGCTCATTATTTCTCCTTGACGAAGAAATCTCTGGGTGCATCCTGTGATGTCTGTGACAGTGTGTAAGGAAGCACTCCACTATGTTAAACCTGGAGTCATAATTCTGTCTTCTCTGCTGCAGTGAGACTTTTTGAACTACTGAACTCAGCAGAAGTTATAGGGGTAAAGAAAATGGTTTGTGTTTTGAAACTATTTACAACAGGTGGAGACCAGGGAATTCAAACTGGATATTTTTCATTTGAGGACCTGAACTTAAAAATTATGTTGAAGATTTCAATAGTCTGGCACTAATGTAGTTTCATATTTGGCAATTTTCTTCTGTAGTCCTTGATTGGAGGTTCAATACTTTATCGCTCAAGTTGCATCTCATTGTTTTTAGCTTTATCTTTTCCTTCCTGTCCCTCTCCTCCACAAGTAGCAAGAGTGAGACAGAAAGCTTAGGGGAATACAGCTGTCCATTTAAATTTGCGGGGTTAGTGTGTTTTAGAAAGCAGCATACAAAAAAAAAAAATTTAACCTCATATTTTTTTCCAAGATGCCAGCTGTTAAGAGGTTGCATTTTTAAGGATTAATCAGAAGTTCAACATAAACATTAGTTTTGTGTCCCTTGAAATGTTAGGTAGGTTCTCTGCTTATTCATAAAATTAATTAAGTCTGGCCAATGTCATTGTGAGTCCATCTTACCCTTAATTTTCAGCTCCGTTGTCTTCACCAGACACTGCATTTTTTTCCTGCATCTTAGCTAACGTGCAGTAACTAACATGAGGTAAGGTGTAGCTTTAATAAGAGTTATCAGGATGACGTGGCTCTTGGCTTCTTGGCAAAGTATTCACATAGTCCCTTGTCTTTGTTACAGTTTTACCAAATGTCAGCTAATATGTGCTAAGAATAGCTTTTGCTCCCCCATGGGAATGACCTCAGCCTTGACCTGGAGCTTCCCTGTCTCAGGGTGCAGAGATGTGTGCTGGAGTTGTTCCATCCTCGGTCCCCTGAGGTGCAAATCCATGCTCCTGTCTGGTAGAAATGAGATGTTTGGGGTTGCAAAATCCATCTAGCAGCCCTCGATTGGCAGTCACTGTTGCTCATTATCAATCTGAGCTTGATTTGAGGAACCAGCTGTTGGTAAAAGGCCATCTAAAACATTTGTTGTTTGTTGTTAAACTTTCCTTATCAGGGGAAAATGCTTCTAAATATCAAGTGCATAAGAAAGGGAGAAGTTGGATCTGAATTGTTTGTTTGTGTACCATATCATCATTCCAGGTGACCTAGTTTAGGATCGTGATGAGATCTGAAGAGCAGAGTATTGAAAATGTTGTTTGTGAGACCCTGTGTGCCAGAACAATATGGGGTAAAATCAACTTAATGAGATGTTAGATCATGTGCAGAATGCACCTCTTGGTAAATACAGTGGATTTATTTTTCTTAAGAGAAACACAATGAGCATCTCACAGGAATGCACTTTCATAAGGCCGAAAGAAAATAAGTAGGGGTTTTGGTTCTTTTAAAGCTCAAGCAGAAGCAATTTTCTGCAGTACCTCACAGTTGCAGCCATAGTAATTAAACAGTGGTTATTGCCAGCCTGCTCTAGATTCAAGTGTAGTGATGTAGATAGAACAAAAATCTGTCATGCTCCAGAAATTAGATAGCTGTTCCTAGTTTGTTTGGCAAAACAAGCATGGAGATGTTGTTTTGTTATTGCAAACCAAGATCCAGAACCTGAGAGTCCAAAATAGTACTGTAGCTTCCAGCTAAAAATCAAGGCCTGTCAGGTGGTATCACATCCTCTCCTTCTTCAGCTTTATTTGACCCAAGAGAGAATTCATTGAAATGCTTGCTAACCTTTACTGAAAAAGAGGAATGACTTAATAAACATGATTTTTCCCTGGGGAGTTTTACTGCCTGGCTTAGGTTTAGGCAAGGTTTCCCCCTTGACATTTTTCTACCCATGCTCCCAGTCTTCCAGGGAACACAGCAGTAGCTCTCAATGAGACAAGTTGCATTGGTGTTCCCCTGAAAGAAGTATAATATTTGTTGACCAGAGTCTTAGCACAAAATGTAAACTATGTATAAGCCAATAAAAAGGTGGATTTTTACTGTTCTGAATTTGCGAGGGGAATCTTTTCATTATTTCATTCTTTATAGAGAAAAGGTAGTTATGGACAATGGCTAGGAAGCAGAATGTATTTTGATTTTCAAATTTTGATGTCTCCTGCTAGTAAACTTGTACTGACGGTGGGTAATGTTATAAAATGAATAAATAAAAGACCAATGAGTAAAAATTATTTACAGGAGGGAAGTTGCCTTACTATATGTTTTCCCATCCTGATTCTGATTGATGACATCCTCTAATTAATAGGTTAACTTCAGTGAGTAAAACTCATAATAACCTGTTACTGTTATTCAAAATGTTTAAAAAAAAAAAAAAAACACCAAAAAATACAGGGTTTTTTTTCACTTTCCTGTATTGCTCAGAGTGAAATTCATATCACTCAAAACTGAATAGATGCAAGACTATTGATTTTTCTCTTCTTGGTCTACATCCATCAACCAGAATACATTCTATATTGAAATAATAAATATGCCTTCCCACCCAGAGAATGGCATTGTATTCCTTTTCACTTCCAGGCATTAAGAATTTTTCATGCTTGTTTGTTTGCTATGTCATAACAGAAGAACATGTTAGCATTTCTTGGCAATACATGTGCCACCAGAAAGGTTCTCTCCTTGACAGAATTGTCCCAGTGCTGCCTGAGTTGAGGTAGATGAACATCTTACTCCGTACTAGAAATGCAACGGATAGCTTATTTGATAAACTTACAAGGTAGACATAGATAATACAGGTGCATCAATAAGAGGTGAAAATTCAGCCATAGTTTTAAAGATGTGTTGTCTGGCTACGTGGTAACATTTTTCTTGCTTTTAAAGCCAGTGTTTTGAGCCACATGTGTATACATGTATATATACATATGTATGTATATGCTTGTCTAACAGAAAGTAATTCTTTTTCATTGGTCGGATAACTATCTCTCTGAAGAAAACAATAGTAGTGTATATAAAGCCATTATTTCTCAAATAATTTTAGCTCAGTTTTGTGTTATACCCAGATTTAGCTCTGCTCTGTGTTCTTATGTGGACACCGTGTTATTTTGCTCATTACTGCTTAACTGCCATGCAAGTATTACCCAGCCTTGTGCCATTATTGGACAGAAATTTGTAGAATGCAGGTCATCGTTATCCAAATAAGCTTATTGTTGTCATTTTAATGCAGGGAGGTGAAATATAGTTAATATGTAATGCTTTAGTATTTTTAAATTATTCATTTGGCTTTCAAACAGCATAGTTCAATCTCCTGGACCAAATAATTTAATTAATTCTTACTACTTCATACTTGATTTTTAAAATCTTTGATTACCGAGATCTTGTGATCTCAAAATCTTTCATTACAATATCTTCATTTTGTAATGAAAAAAACCCCAACTTTGATTACAAAACTGTGGAAAGAGTTTTGTTGGTTTTCTTGACTTATACTTTAACTTCAAATATCGGATTGAAGGGTTGGTTTCTTTTTCCTATTATTCTCTCTGGATAGGATTGCTTTAGGGACAATGGGAGCATTGCAGCTTAAGTTAACACAGCGTGGGGTGATGCCTTATTGCTTTAACGTTGATATAAATAAGATTGGGGATTCTAGCTGATCATTTGTATAAACAGTAAACTTTCTCCTCCGCAGCTTTTTGTAGCTGACGACTTGAAGGTGGACACAGAAAAAAACTTTCAGCTGTCGACTTCTGACTAAGCTTTTTAGAATTCTGGTTTGCACCACCTAGCATTCATCCTCTTAACTTGACTAAGATTCCCACCATACTGCATTTTTATCATCTTAAGATGCATCAAAGCATACATGTACAACTGTAAAAGACTTCTAGCATACATGCTAACAGCTCACTTTCAAATCTTAGTCTAGGCAAAGCCTGCGTCACTACTCCACATATTGATGGGTGTAGAAATAAGGGAAGACTTTTAGCTCCATTCTTACATGCTCAGCCTGCCATTGGCATGTCAACCTGTCTTTTTTTTATGATTCATCCAATGAGTAATTTCAACCCCCCCCGTGTTTCAACCAGAAGAAGAACCAAATCTGCTCTTTTAGAGCCGTGTTTGTAAGTGGAAAGTTATAAAACCGAGACTTATGCAGAAGATTTACTGTTATAAACTGAGGCTTAAATCAAGGTTTTTTGTGGTTTTTTTTTTTTGCAAAACATACTGTTAAAAATATTCCTGGAAAATTGTTCTGCATTTATTGTGTTTTTTCATAACTGTACCAATCACGATGTGCTGTCAGTTTTCATTAATTATACACACCTAGGATCTGCTTTACATTTATTGTGGAAGAGCATACTACTAAACATGCTACATACATAGTCTTACCAAAATTAACATAGTAATAATATATCCTTCAGTATTTTGTGGCAAATCTACATTGGTACAAAATATAGCTAATTCAACCTGGAATATAGTTCTTAGTGTGGATATTTCTGTGTCCCTCCCTGTTCCTTTGAATGATGCTTAAGGGGCTCTGTAATTATGTGGATACAAAACAGAAATTAGGGGGAAAAAAATGAAGCAGGAGATGACACTGGTTTTTACCAAGGGCTGATTATGTTTCTGAGAGCTGGATTTTGGCAGTAAAATACCTTAAGCCCCGAGAAGAGTTTCTTAACTGTTGTTGATTTATAATTGATATACTGAAAAGAAGTAATCCTGCTTGGTACAGTGTACTCAATGCTGCTTGCCCTTTACAAATCAAAATATAATGTACAAAATCAACAGCATGATGTATGTAATCTTTAATACTCACATGCTGTTAACTGCAGAGCCCTATTAACAATGCCACCTAGTCTTATTTATTTATGCTATAAACTTTGTCTTAGGTAAGGAAAGATTTATATAAAGAATATTCTTTAAACAACAAATGTTTTAGGATTTCAGAGTTATTTTCCTTCCCCGTTGAATTGGATATTGATGTCCATAGAAATCAAGACCTGGAAGGAAAACCTACAGATTGGAGTTCTGGCATGCATTTTATTGTATCTCTGCCCCTGATGGTCCCCAGCATGGGGTCTGGAGAACTTACTCTCCTTTACAGTATTTGCCCTATTCATTATAGTAGCAAACCTGCTGGCACCTTCAAGTTAATTCCCTTGGTAGTCTGGAAGATTATGTTAGATCTTGATGGCAGGTAGACGTTGCACTCTGTTGGCAGTCCAATAGGCCCAATAGCATGTAGTTTAGAAGTTGAGGGCATTGCACTCTGTCTTGTGCAGTATCTTCCTGTAGACTTTTCTTCAAGCCACAACTGAAAAGTGTGTTATTTCTAAAAATAATTTACAACTGTTCATATTTGCAAATTTAAAAAAAAAAAAAAAAGTGAGGGACAAGTGCTTACAAGATTCCTTTCTCGGTCACACTTACTAATCGTTTGCACTCAGTCCCACAATGACCTTAGTGGACAGCTGGAAGTTCAGAGACTGACTTTTCAAAAGCATGATGTTGCATAACAGGTCGATGGAATTGAGTAGCTTTAGAAATGGGATTTGAGGTTCTTTTGACAGGTTCACCTCTAATCTTTCAACAAGGCTGAAACCTTGGATAGAGTAGTTTAGTATGGCTGTGACTTCGTTTTAGATAGAGCTATTTAATTTTATCAGCCTGTCCTGGTGTACTTTGTAGTTCTTGGCTTCACAAGGCATGATGGTCTGCTCCAGGATGACCGTTTTGTAAATGAAAAGGCAAAAGTAGCTGTACTTCTGTTTCTCTTGTCCGTTCTCCTTTAAATCTTCAGTCCTGTGGGTAACACATTATCGGACAGATTCCAGTTTCCTGTTTATATAGGGTCTGGCTTTGATGCGAGTACAACAGATTAAGAAGCAGAAGCAGAGTTCCTGTTTTAGTAATTTCTCATTAAGATGTATATAAGTCCAATGACACTGTGCTGACAATTATTTAAAACATCAGACTGGCGAGCACATATTTTTCCATCAGCACCAAAGATTTAAAGGCGTATTACCTCAGCAGCAGCCCCAATACTTCATCTTTGATCAAAGCTACAGATTTGGAAGAAATTCTGCATGTTGTTTTACACATGTTTTAAGCTAAGGAAGAGTATTCTGAAAAGGCTGATTTCTCTGTACAAGGAAATTTAAGTAAATAATTCCTAGGTTAAATTAAATCCCACAGTTTTTGTCTGAAGTTCATTTATCAACCGGAATGATCTGGAAACTGTCAATAAGCTTTTCTATGGGTTTGTTGGGGGTTTTTATTATCATAAAAATGCTCTACTTGCAGTTTCAGTGTCTTTAGCAAAGTTTCTTGCCGTTATCTCTTACTGTGACTTTGTCTGGTAAATCATAGTTCTCCTCAGTACAGAGCTCCTCCCAGGACTGGGATAGAGTAACCTGTTGCCCTGACTCTTGCCATTGTGCTAATGATTCGTTTGGCAGCCCACAATTTCTGTTGTGACGTGGAATTCTGTTATTCACTGTGCAGATTAATGTCTGTCAACATGTCGCCTGTTACAGCAGTACACCTCCACCACGGTGGTCTGCAAACCACATACTCTTCTTGCTCTAAAACAGGCAATAGAAAACCACTTATGTAAATAAAAATATTAAAAAAGCGCATTTGAATATAATTCTGTGTGATTGTAAATAGACTTAAGTGCTGAGTGTTAAGCCTATTTCTGCAAAAGAAGTATAGTTATTCAGAATAAGCTTGTGACAAACTCTACAAGAAGATGAACTCTACATGAAGTCCCAGCTACTTGGAAGTTAATGCATGAAGGCCAGGACACTTTTTTCCTTTGGTCTGTGTCTTCTTTTGGAAAAAGGTTCGCAACGGTTCTGCTCCACATTACCTTTTCCTGAGTTAACTTTCCAAGTTGATCAGTAATAATAACGTTGTATATCCATCCTGGGTAACCCTTGGAAACCCACCTCAGTTCTTTTCCCCAGCAGCAAAGGCTGTAAAAATGAGAGCAATGTAAGGTGCTCAGGGTACTCTTTTCAAGCCATGTTTTGTGTAAGCAAGTTTGCTAGTCTTATAGTTTATTTGGTATGTGACCTTAACATACCACTTATTCTTTAGGAGTTGTTGATGTGTTACAAAACCATTTTATTTTCTACTTGCCTTCTTTGGGAGTTTCATCAGGAAATGATAAATATGCCTATGCATATGAATTCCATTATATGCAATATAATTCCAGTAACAGTATTTATGATAACCGTAGCATGATCCCAATAATAGAAAGCTTACACTTAGAGCTATTTGAATAATCACTTCACTGCGTATTTACATTTGAAGTCTAGAACTAGCTAGATAGAATTTCTACACTGGTGTGTGTTTATTCTGTTACTAACTTTTTGTTCCTTTCTGCTACTTGTGGTTGTGTAATTTACATTTACTTAATGATCCAGAATGTTTAGAAAATAGAAAAAGCATCATCTACTATAAAAGTATTCCCATTAGAAAAGGGTTAGTTGTCAAATGTTAAATCTAAATAAGATCCAGTTGGGCATAATTAAACCGGGACTTGCACTTAATAAGGTGCACACATGTGTATTTGAACTGCTGATTTTAGAGGTGGATTGGGTTATTCTTATATACATTTTGAAGCTATTAGCTCTTGAAAAAAAGAACTTGAAATGAAGATAGTTTATTAAGCTCCGCTCTGCTGTCTTTAGTGAAGCACTGTGAGAATTCCTTCATGGAAGCATCTTTCTCCCATTCCAGTAAAATTAGGGCAATTTAGCTTTCTTTAGAAAGGAACCACAACAGGTTTGGGTTGGTTTTTTTTAAATCACACTTACTGCATGTGCTTGTGGAACAATAGACCTTGAATAGGGTTTTTTGTAGGTATGTGATGTGAAAGCAGAGCTCGCTGTATTAAGTTGAAATATTACGTCCTTTTTTATAATCTCCCTACTGATAAACTATTCAGTATGTCTAAGGAATCTCAGTGAAAATGTCAGGTTATTGTGGTGTTCATGTGTTATCCATCGATAGGTCTAAGAAAACAATATCTTGGTCAGTATAGTTCCTAAATTTATTATTGCTAAAATACCAGGATGTTGATTTTACTCTTCTTTGGATGTCACATTACTAAACTGACATGTAGAGAACTTGCAACGTGACTGAAGAACCAAATGCTTCTCCGGACAAATCCTTATATCTTCTGTGCATTGCAGAAATATATTCATGGGGATAAATTCCTTAGAGGGGCTTTAAAGTGTATAAGGGAGCCTAATAGGATTTAAAGGCTGTAAAGTTGGCTAGCACAGTTTATAGCCTACTTGGATATGGGTATGGTCTATATTTTTTTCAGGCCAAGGTCAATGGTTTAAATGCTGCTGTAAAAGATGCTTGTGAATAATTGCAAAAGATACCGGCTGACTGAGGCAAGACACTCCCCCTTTTCTTAAATTGCTTTCTTACAACATACTTTTTTGATAATTTTTTTTTCCCTGTCTGAGAACGATAGTTGGTGATGAAAAGAGATGTTTGCTTTGCAGGATTGTTTGGGCTAATGGCTCTGGGTGCAAAATTGAACTTTTTCTAAAGTGAATTGTACAAAAATTTCTACTTGGAGCCCCTTTCTGCTGTAGTCATGAGGCCACTTTAACACATGTCATGAGAGCACTTAACACAGTCTGTGACCAACTGCTTTTGAAAGGAATGGAAATGCCATGAGTCAATTATTGCGACGTATAAGTGACATATTGAGACAAGACCATACCTGCGTTCCATGAGCGTAATGAGGTGAGGGTTTGCCTTTTCAAATCCTGTGGTTACCTTGCTTAATTACCTCTTGTCTATCTTCTGCAAGAGGAGACCTGGGCTTTGTCTGTTCCTCATGGGGTGCCTGCAGGCAGCTGCTGGCAGCAGGTATTGCCAGCACTTTGCTGCCAGTGTTTAGAAATTGTACTGCCACTTGGGACTGGGTAAACTGGGTCTCCAATTACGTATCTGAGTGCCGCAGCCATTTAACCCTGCCTCTTAGGTCCTCTCTATCCCCTTAACGCAAGTGCACATTGAATTTCAGTCAGCCAAGAAATGCAGATCTGTAAGGCTGGGCCCATGCCAAGGCATGTTTGGCCCGCTGTCGGTTGGCTTCTTACAGGGATGCCTTCAACTAACACCGAGTGGCTGAAATGGTAAACCTGCACACCTCGGTTAAATACAGTCGGCATGCTAGTAATGTTTATACCTGATTTGATGTATTCCAATATCCATCTTTGCTGTGCTCCTTCTTTTCATGCAGCACTTAAAGCTCATGGCAAAGTGCATGGAAAGAGAGTTTGTTTGGCACTGAATATGTGGAAATGGAGCAGCCAGCAGCTAGGAACCGTAACCATGTCAGCAACACCACTACCGCTGTCACCACCAGTACTTAAACTGGATGCTCCAGGTCTCCATAGCTGCTGTTACCTGAGTGGATTTAGCAGCATGTAACACAAGTTCTTCCTGCACCGATCAGGCATTGTATCTTGAACACAGCAATAGAAAAATAGGTAAAATGACAACTAAAAAAGCTCAACCACAACAACATACCACCTCTTCTTTTAACAGCACGATAGCAAAAGCTTGCAATAACGCTTTTCTAGTTGGCTTTTGCAGTTACTCAAGAAGAGTTTCAAGAAATTGCAATTTTACAGTTTCAAGCAGAAGAGAAAACAAATAAAACAGTCCAAATAAAGTGTTCATCAAAGAAGGAAAAAATAATTACAAGTTTAAAATAGCATTTTAAGAAGAGAAAAGCAAATCCGAAAGCTTGTCATTCTCTTGCAAAGTATCTCAAGGCAGAGCTAAGGCCCTTTTTTCCCACATAGGCCTCTTTCCAAGCAGAGAGGGCTGGGGCAGCAGGCAGAGCTTTGCAAACTATCCCATTACTTTGGAGAACATTTAGCCCTCAGTTTTTTATGCACCGTGGGCAGCTTCAGTTTTAAGCTTCGAGCTATTGTGTATGTAATTGGTATTTTAGATATATGTGACAAATAGGAGATGTTTTATTTGTGTTAGTTACTGGAGTTTGTTATTGTGCAAAGGTATAGAAGTAAAGATACAGTTTTGCTTACTATGAAATATTCAAAGCCTGAGTTACATGGGATAGTTGGGATATAAAGCAGGGCTTTTTTTTTTTTTTTAATCTTTGCTGGCTTTTACTGTAAGCCAGTGAAAGAACTTGGCAGTATTTGTTTACCGTTTCTGGATTATGTCAAAACTTCCTAACGCACATGTTTTCCAGATGCTAAACTGAAGACGCCTAGGGTTTGGGGGTTTTATTTTTATCCAGCAGTGATGGCCTTGGAATGAGAGACGTTCAGTCAATAAGCTACATTATTTTTTTATTATTTTTTTTCCTTCAATGTATCTATAAGAGTATGACATAGAGAAAAGAACTGCGACTGTGTGAACTGCAGTTCCTATGAGAAATTATTGTCACAGCTCCTAATGCCAAGTGCACTGAGCTGGAATAAACAGAGCTGGAATGAAATAGAAATTAAGTTAAAAAAAGTTTACTCCCTGCCTTTAATCAGTAAGTAGTACTGTGACCTCTGCAAGTATGGAATAACCCATAAAAGAGCTCATGTTGAAACAACTGTTTTGAAAACTACATGGAATTAAGGTATTTGCATCTCTCAAGAGGCTGTTCATTTTTAAGTTGTATGTTTTGCTCTGCCTGAAGGCATATATGCTGTCTTCAGCTGAGTGTTATTCTGCTGCATAATGTTTGTCCTGTTTGCTGGGAAAGTTTAATTTAGCAAGTTTTGACCGTGGACAAATATCAAATGTATTCTGTTGATTAAGCTTTGGGTTTGTCTTAGATACCAGTATTTTAAGTTCTAGACATAAAACTATGTAAAGCTCTCTAATGGCTCTTAAAAGAAACCACAAACTCTTTCTTGAGTTGGTTATACAAGGAGTCGCTCCAAGGGACTTGGTCCTGCAGCCCTTGAAGTCAATAGCTGAGCTCCCAGAGATTTTTGTGGTGCAGGCACGGCGCGCTCTGCCTTGCACAGGAGCCAGCTGAAATCAGCCCTCGTGCTCCGTCAGACAGTTCAAAGCTAGCAAAGCTGTCATCATCGCTGGCAAGCCTGAGGGGTAAAGCGAGGACAGGACAAGGCTGCCAGAGCAATTCCCGGCGCTGAACTCTCCCAGGTCACTCCTCCGGCACTCACCCGGCTGGAGGCGCAGGCAGCGGCAGGGACGAGCTCTCGGCAGCCACCCCAAGGCTCTGGCCAGTGGGCTTAGGGTAGCACTGGCCTTTCGGGCTTGTGTGCTGCAAGTTGTGGCTTGTGTTTTCAGAGGCTGGCTTCTCTTCTGTGTGTATTTCTTGTAAACTTTGAAAATGTCAAGCATGTGCTTGACACAGGGGTGTGCAAAGACAGCATGGGCAGTGCCAGCCCACGGGACTTTTGCTGGCCAAAGAGTGCTTGTGTGTGCAGACACAGAGACTGAAACTCTAGCGCCATTGCTGCAAGATCTTGTACCTGCATTTGAAGTGAAAGCTCAGGCGTGTGCTCTGTGCACACCCACCAGCTCAAAAGAAGCCCTGTTGAAAATATACCTTTGGTACAGTAACACAAAGTGACTAAAAACCTAGCATTCAGCTAAACCTAATTCAGCTAAATATGATCTTTCTAGCCCATGTATTAATCAAAGGAATGTTATCTTATGGAGAGTCCTATTATTTAACCAACTACATTAAACATTGATATAAACCTCTAAGTCTACTGAGACACTGGAATAGGTTGCCCAGAGAAGCTGTGAATGTCCCATCCCTGGAAGTGTTCAAGGCCAGGCTGGATGGGGCTTTGAGCAACCTGCTCTAGTGGGAGGTGTCCCTGCCCATAGCAGGGTGGTTGAAACAAGGTGATCTTTAAGGTCCCTTCCAACTTTAACCTTTTTATGGTTCTGTGAAGACAAAATAGTTATTCTCCTCCGCTATGTCTGTTCTGTTTGATTATGTATGTAAAAATAAGTGTGTTTGTGCACACTCGTGCATGGGTATATGTCATCTTGTGGCCCACATTACAGCTTGAAGCACTCACTAGTGGTTGCATTATAGATAGGCTCACTCAGAATGTGCTTTTTCTTTGACAGTGCCAGGTAGCAGTGCCTTGATTAATTTTATTACTCTAAGGAATATAAGAAAAAATCCAGCGGAGCAAGAAAATTGTTACAATAAAAGCCCTTGAAATGAACGTGCTTATTAACATGCCTCTCAATTGCACAGAGACTAAAAGACAGGGAGTGCGTTCTTCTCTTCCACATTGCCCTGCATATTTTGTCATTATATTGCAGAGCTGTCGCGACTGCTGTCTCCTGGTTATGATTTTCAAATCCCAGTTGATGATTAATACCTTCGGCTCAGACAATTGTAAAAGGCCAGTGCTTTAGCTGTGTACACTTTCTCACTGCTCTGGCAGCAGTGATATGCATCGCAATGTGGAGGGGCATGGAGGATAGAAGGGAGCAGAAAGAGAGGAAGGTAGAAAGTGGGTGTCACATAGTAAATAATTTTTCTGTATGTTTTCCCCATTTATCAGGTCAGCACTCAGACTGGTTTGACTAGAAAGCACGTTGTGTGAATGCCTTGCATTTTTGCAGCACCTTTTACTTACAAGCACCAAACCACCTCCCGTGAGGAGATTAAAAATCAAGGATTTGTGGATAAAGTCCATTCAGTGTCCTCAGGTAAAGAGGGGGAGTGGACAAGGTGCAGAATGTTATCCAGGTTTTTCTGGAAACTGTATCTTTGCCAGTGGAAGAGTGTCCCCAGGATGACTGTGTAGGGTCACACAAAAGCTTAGAGGGAAGGCAGCAGGTATGCTTTGTGCCAATAACAAAGTTAAATCCATAAAACTACTGATGTATACTCAAGATACATAAATGTAATAATGAGTAGAAAATTAATGAGAAATTAATGAAGGTATTCTGGGATCCCTGATGTTCCTCATTCTGTTTGCTAGGACTGCTCTGGCTATCTCTTCTTTCTCCTTTCATCACTTGCTCTCTGCATATTCACCTTTCCTTTTGGTATTTTCTGTTCCACCATCCCTTCCCAAGTTCCCTTGTCTCTCAGTTCCAGTGCCTCTCGCCTGGCTGTTTGGGCCCCTCTCTCAAAGGTAGGCATTTGCAAAGTTTTAGTGCATAGACGATTGTCCAAAACAAGTCTAATGCACACAAAAATTAGTTTGGAGAACCTGTACATGCGCTGGTTGCTGTACATTGGTGAGTGTGCAGTACCTGGTGTTTGCATTATTTATTATGTAAATTGCTCTGTCTGTGGAAAATACAACCTCAGCCTCTTTGGGACTGGGATGCTGAGTGAGCTGGATATATGTGAACAATACCGGTATGAGTCGTACCCTTCCCCTTTGTCACTGAGGATGTTTGCTCAGATTTTAGTATTGTTTGTGTTTTGGCAGAGGCCGAAAGCTGGGAGCAGGAAGCGGCTGCACCCTGATGGCTGTCATTTCCCCTGCGCGCGACTCCTGTTTACTGCCAGCTGCTTTCTGACAGATGCATCGCCTGGGCTTTGATACCAGCGGGCCTGTCGCTGACTCAGAGCTAGTAAACTTTCTGCAGCTGGCTGCTCGTTTGCGCCGTTCTTCACAAGTGATAAGGTCAGCCTGAGGGGAATAAAAAAAAAAATCACAGAATTATGGAATCATGGAATTGTCAGAGTTGGAAGGGACCTCTAGAGATCATCTAGTTCAACCCCCCAGATAAAGCAGGATTGCCCGGAGCACATCACTCAGGGCTGCATCCAGGTGGGGCTTGAAGGTCTCCAGAGAAGGGGACTCCACACCCTCCCTGGGCAGCCTGTTCCAGGTCTCTGCCACCCTCACCCTAAAGAAGTTTTTCCTCATATTTGAATGGAACTTCCTATGTTGCAGCTTGTGCTCATTGCCCCCTCATCCTATTGGTGGAAACCACTGAGAAGAGTCCAGTCCCATTCTCCTTCAATGCACCCTTTAGGTACCTGTAAACATAGATAAGGTCTCCCCTCAGCCTTCTCCAGGCTAAAGAGCCCCAGCTCTTTGAGTTTTTCCTCACCAGGGAGATGCTCCAATTTCTTAATCATCTTTGTTGTCCTACGCTGGACTCTCTACAGTAGTTCCTGGTCTCTCTTGAACTGAGGAGGCCAGAACTGGATGCAGTATTCCAGCTGTGGCCTCACCAGTGCAGAGCAGAGAGAGAGAATGGTCTCGCTTGACTTACTGACCATGCTCTTCCCTACACAACCCAGGATTTCATTGGCCCTCTTGGCAACAAGGGCACATTGCTGGTTCATGGAAAGTTTGCTATCCGCCAGGACTCCTAGATACTTCTCCTCAGAAATGCTTTCCAGGAGATCCACCCCTAACCTATATTGGTGCCTGGGGTTCTTCCCCAGGAGCAGGACCCTACATCTGCCCTTGTTGAACCTCATTAGGTTGTTCTCTTTCTAGCTCTCCAGCCTGTCCAGGTCGCACTGGATGGCGGCACAGCACTCTGGAGTTTCAGCCAGACCTCCCAGTTTGGTATCACCAGCGACCTTGCTGAGGATACACTCTGTCCTCTCGTCCAGGTCATCGATGAATATGTTGAACAAGACTGGGCTGAGTATTGACCCCCGGGGAACACTGCTGGTAACAGTCCTCTAACTTGACCCTGCTCCATTAATTACAACCCTCTGAGATCTGTCACACAGCCAGGACTCAATCCACCTCACTACCCCCTCATCTAGCCCATGCTTCCTTAATTTTCTAACGAGGATGATATGGGAGACAGTGTCAAAAGCTTTGTTTTTGACAGTAGTAATAATAATAGTAGTGGCAGTATTGATAATAATAATAATAATTAAAAAAAATACTCCTAGGATCTTTCACAGTCATCTGCTTGGATTAGGATAAGTGTATTCCCACTGAGTCAGTAAGTGACGATGGCCGGGAACATCTTGAAGCGGATGGTGGGGAGCTGGGCAGACCTCTGATGCAGAAGCCGCTTTTCCAGCAGGATATGGAGGAGATCCTGGTAGACAGATGGCTGGCTGCCCGGTTTGCAATGTGTCCTCTCAGGTCTCAGTCTGAATTCCTCCCCCTATAAAAGCTTTCATTGCATTTTGTCACTTGATACATTAGTTTGTTTTAATGCACTGGAACCCCATGTACATCAAGCAGTCTCTTTCTGCTTGTTTTATGGGGCTCTGCTGTGTTTGGAAATGAATTAAAGCATCTGAAAGCGTTGGCAGTTTCATTAGAGAAGGACAGTCCGATCCAAATTAGTGTAACTCACTTAAAATTGAAGTAAAATGTTTTAAGTAGAGTGATCTGATAAATATTGGCTTAAACTAATTGGATTTTCAGTAGACAAATTGCTGCATTTTTCTCATTACTTACTGCTCTGTAAGGCTTTCGCGATGTATGGGAGAGTACAGTTCCCTGCTGCGGAGCTGAGGAGGCGGAGTGAAATCACTGACTGAAGATGCTTTCTGAGCCTTTGGCTGGGCTCACTGACGTGAAAGAAAGGTGTGTTGCTGTTTTCCAGTGCACTTGCACAGGTTTGTTAATGCTCTTGCTCACTGCATGGTTGAAATGAGCAGCAGGTGGTCACTGACCTCTCAGAAAGAAGGCATTCACCAGGATAAGCACAGCATAAAGCCTCTCATGCTACATGTAGGGTAGTCTTTTTTTTTTTTTTTTTTAAGGAATCAAAATAAATAGTTATTTCCATTTAGGAGGGTCAGGAAACAGTGCATGTCCTTTCAAAGTCAGCTTCTGTACTCCAATAAGCTATTAATTGCCACTAAATAGGGCTTAAATAGTCAGTTATGGTTTTGGTCGGGGTTTTGTTTGTTTTCTTTTTTTNGCGGAAAAGGCAAATAAGCAGGGATTCTTAAAACCTTATCTAATGTTGGGTGCACCATCATTTGATTCTTTCCAAAACGTGTTTTCAGAAAAGAGCTGGTTTGCATTTATTTGATTCCTGGTGCTGCTCAAAAATTCCCCTTTCAGGATTGTCCAAGCAGATGTCCTATGGAGAAAGGAGCTGCTCCTCAAAAATGTTTTCAGAAAGGCACAAGAGCGTGTGTCCTGCGAGGTGGTGCAGAGAAGTGAAACATTAGTACTGAAAGATTTGTATGAGCCACAATAGTAAGAGTTTATTTTAATGTCTGTGCAGTATGAAGTGGCATGTGGATGCAGTTAGACAATATTGACAGTTGCAATGGTGAATATTCAAATAATACCATGATATTCTTCCATCTAAATTCCCGTACAAGGAGACGTTGAGGTGGAAAATTGAATGGTGCTGTGAAGAGTTACTGAGCCCTTTATTTTCCTTCCTAATGCAAAATACCCTAAAGAGAGGTTTCTTCTCTCAGTTTAGGATACTCAGTAGTCAACTGCGTGGCGGAAGCATGGAGGTATGTGTTTTTTCAGGGCAGATTTGCTGTGTATGGTGTGCAGGCTTGACCATCCCAAGTCCAGTATCCTGACTGAAAACGGTTTCAGTCAGTGCTCTGCATTTCCATGTGATTATGCTGGTGTGTCTATTTTTTTTGTTACCTTTTGAATAGATAATTTAAAATTGCTCTCTGTAGGGATGTTCTCTGTGTCTGTCTGCCTATCAATCTTTCTATCTGAATGCAGAAGTATTTGATTAGTGTATTTAAAGTAATAAAGATGTCAACAGTAGTGTCACATTGATTGATGCTAATTATAAGTCTTTAATGGCTCCTCTGGTTTGGCCACTCTCCTTGCAGATTGTGATTTTATGGTTAAAATAATGCCCTGCTGTCCACAGACTCGGTCATAAATTTTGGTCTATCTTTCTTTAATGACTCCGCATGCAGTGGTATAATCCCAATAACATACATTATCTTTGGTAAAAGGAAGGCAGTGACTTTCATAGAGGTGATGGATGGATTTATAAGGACTAGCTAACAGACTGGCTGGGATCCCACCAGACGCGAGGCTGATTGTTTTGCTTGTGCATTGCCATAAGCAGAAACATTAGGCAGGCAGTCTTGGACAAGTGATGATTTTAATTCAGTCTCTCTCTTTCCACTCCATACCATTAGTAAAAGTTTAAGAAAACGCTGAGGTGTAATTCAAAGCCGCTTATCAAAAGGCTAGCTGCTTAGCAAGATGCAAAAAATCTTCCGTAGGCGTCTGTCAGCTCTGCTGGACAAAAAGCAATGCAGGATTGTGCTTCGTTGGGCATTCTCCTTAAAGCATGTAATGAATGGTCAATGAATACACATTCACCTTGCTGCTGTGTGAAAGCTGCTACAGCTCTGAGAGAGCTCTCACCATTTCTTGGAGGTGTTTAATCTCTTTGCATGCAGGTGAAAGTGAAGCTTCAGGGGATCATGCAGGGGTGCCCACAGGGATACCCACAGACACATGGATGTGTATGAAATTACACACATCCTTTTTTTTAAATGTGGAATTGCTATGGCAATTCTGAAACACCGCCTTATTGCTCCTGTATTCATAACTGGCACCATGGAGCTCCAGCACAGCATGGAGTGTTCCCGAACACCAGATGCACACAGAGGCTTTTGGAGCAGTCTGTGACCTGCAGGACCTGGAATATAACTGGTGAACCTGGGTAAAAAACAGGATGTTTCCTTAGTGCTAAAAAGTTCGGAATTCAAGTTAATTTGGAGAAGATACAGTTACAAAATTAATTTCTTGGCACACTAATCCTGGTCTTTCCTGCTTGGTAGCTCACTATAGATGTACTGTGGTGTGTGATCGACAGCCGTGAAGTCCAAGGAAATTACTGGTGGGGGTTATTTTGTGAGTGTGGGGTTTGTTTGTTTTTGATGGAGTAAGATGGGACTCATAAAATTAATTCCGAGCAGAGTTGTAGCACAAACAATGGTAAAACATATCACAAAAGTTTGAAGCATTTGGATCCCATTGCAGGCTGCCAGTTCCAGTACTGCTTTCTGGGAGCAGACCTCTTAGACAGCTACTGCTGGATCAGTTACTTCCTAAATAAACCCGATTAGTGTTTGTTTATTAAGCTGGAAAGCTGTGTCACTTTTTCACAGAACTGCAATATGGAGATGCTTAAATGTAGCAAGAAAGCCAACAAATGAAAAAGAAATTCTCTTGAGCCCAAGGCCAGGCAGGATTTACATAAAGGGCTTTTAGCCACTTGCTACCCCATTTTACTAGTATTAATTTTTCTGGCTCTGACAAAGCAGCGGTATTCCTTTGCATGTTGTGAAGTGCATGCTATCCAGAAGTCACATCAGCTGAACAACATCTGGCTGGCTGATGAGCTCGGCAGGCAGCTCTGATTGCAGCTTCAGAGTTACTTCTGGCTCTGTCATCAGAGACCCCGTTGATGGGGCATCTGGAGCACATTGCCTGTGTGAATGATTCGGGTTTGTTTTTTTGGGGGATGGTGTCATGCGCTAGTTTGGTTTTGTTTCTTTTTTTTTGTTGTTGTTACTGTTTGAATTTAATCATTAATTGATCAGAATTTTTTTTTCCTTCTGCCACATACGCTGGCATTGGGCTATGCATCCGTGTGATGTTTCCCTCCAGGCCTTCAAGGGGGAGAGTTCCCTTTGTCCCTGATCGCTCTTCCCACTCCTGTCCCGCACCCGTCTCATTTCCAGCACTGATGACTCAGGGTCGTGACGAATGTGCCATGTGCTGGGAGGGGTTATCAAAGATATACACCTCATATAAGCACGGGAGCTCCTCAATTAGCACAGAAGAGATCAGCCTACACATGGAAACTCATGCTGACCGCAGGAGGCGGCAGCAGGGTTGTTTATTCTCTCTCGATTCACTTATTTCCCTTCTTTGTTTATGATAAATTGGCACTGGCTCATGTGCTGGAGTTGAAATGAAAATGGGAAAAAAAAAAAACAAAAACCAAACAAACCAGCCCCAAGGCTTCTGTCTAAAAATGCAGGTTAATCCTTCGCAGCTTTCAGAAGCATTTCTGTAGCATGCTACTAATTAAGATAAGGTTATCATTTTAAGTTATACCAGGAATGCAATTAGAGCTCTTACTAAGAACTGTAGCAATCAATTTTATACAAATTATTCAGACCTGGTAAGGTAGAATGCAGTTTTAATAGGACAAGAGAACACACTGTGATTTTATTAAATATAATATAGATTCAAATTACAGCCAAATGTTGTACTGCCACTCATTCAGCAGGAATCCATGTACCCCTTTCTAAAATCTTTTCTTAGGTAGGATTAATTCAAGCCCTTTTTTTTTTTCCCTCCTCTCTCTCCTTTACCATGTACAGTTTCAATTGATATTTAATCTTGAACAAAAGCCCTTTAAATGGATGTGCTGTAAAACCAGAAGTGAATGTAGAGGAGTATTTGGTACGTTTACCAAGTAATATAAACTACACATGGGTATGAGTTGATGTTGGATGCCAATTAGGGATCTATGTACCTTGTAGATGTATGTATTTTCTGCAGATACTATAGAGAGTGGATCAAAATCAGCCCATTTAGTTAAGCGAAGAGAGCAGAGTGGGCAGGGGAGTGGGCTCAACTCCCACCAGCCCCCTTGTGCACCAAACAGACGGGGATGTTTCTGTATTTTTGAATTTGGTCCAAACCTCAAAATATGTTTGTTTCATTATCCGGGCTGTAATTACCAGCCCCACTGACCTTGGGGTAAAGTACTGCTGTACTGTGTTTTACGGAGGATGATGCAGGTGACGCTTTTCTGTTTCGTGGCTGGTTTTCTTTTCAATATGCAGCTGTAATCCAGGAAAATAAAAATTACTATTTAATCAGGAATCTTGTTAGGTTTGAAGGAATAGTGTAGGAAAGTACATGTTTTTGCAGTTAATTTGATTACTGGCATGTGATGTTAAGAGAGCAATAGCAAATGTTTCTGTGGACACAAGTTACTCCTTTCTATCGGCTTGTGCTTTCTTGAGCTGGAAAACTCCATGTTGTGCTGGAGAAAGGGGGTACTGGGGTATTCCTACTTGTTTTATGAGGATAACCTTTGCTTGAGTATGCTTAATTGGAAAAGTACATCCACAAGTAAGATGCCTTTTAAATTTAGGTAATACGGTCAATATGGATTAAGAAGGTATAGTTTAGGGAAAAAAAACCGAACCCAGTCCTGCTTTCATGAAGATCATCCTCTGCAGTTTAGGGGTAGAAAGATGTAATTTAGGACTTGTGGCAATTAGGTAATTATTGCCACTACTAATATATAAAACAAAGGACACACTACAGATAATTTACTTTCTCATTTAATTCTCACAGGAATTCACTTTTTATGTTTGCTTTCAATCAAAGTTATGAGTAGGATTAGGTTTTGGAATGTATGTTGTTGGGAGTGACCACTGCAGAGCAGTGTGAACAGGCTGTCACAGGGAGCCTGTGGCTGCTGCAAGCTTTCTCACCTGCGGTGTTGTTTATACAGATACTACATTTTACAACGTTTTTTCAGGCTTAGCAAGAGAAGGATGATCAGTAGTGGTCACAGGCCTCGTTATTGTGACTGTAAGCTTACAGGTGAAGGTTATTTTGTCATACACAAGGATAAAGAGAGTTTGCATTTACAGAAGGAATTCCTTTGTGCTAAATCTGGACAGTCGGCCTTCATTAGCAATAATAAAGGTATGTGGACTGATAGCATGGGTGGGTACCAGCTTCATTTGTTGTTAAACTTACAGTAAAGGTTAGCTTGGTCAAAATGTCTTTTAACAATGTCTTATTTAACATTGTAATTATTTACGAATATCAGTGGAGCACAGCCTGTTTGTTGTGTCCAAATCTGTTGAATGGCAAATTTTTTCTAGTCCAGTTTACAGAGTGGTGGGTTATGTTTTCACATGCCATCTTTCTCTATATTAATTGGGAAAGCTTTGGTTTGAGATGTTTTGAAATGTTTAAAAACATAGGTCGGGATGCTAATGATGAGTGGAAACAAACATTCCAAAGCTAAATCTAGTTATAGATGTCAGTCAGAGGAACTGAATCAACTTTAAAATGGCAATTGCAGAAGACATGTTCAAATGACTTCTTGATGTTGGATGTAAGTCCAGGAAACATTCATCCCATTGGCCGTAATTATTTTCAGAGCTCCTCAGAATTTCTCACAATTTGTTTACAATTAAACATATCTGCAGTTAACAAATTAATAATGTGCATCTGAGGCTTTTATGTGGTTCAGCCAGTATAACATCTGTACTCGGGACGCTGCACCCCTGATTCAGAAAACAGTCTTTACCTGCAAAGACCAGTAAGTGTGCGCTTCTGTCATACAGAAAATGGTAGAACGTAAGTTCTTAATTCATGAGTTTAAATAGATCTAACTTTAGGGCTTTTGAATAAATTTGAGAGGTTGCTTTTCTTCTTCAGTTTGTTTTTATGAATTTGTTATCATTCCTGATATCACTCGCTCTTCTAACCTTCCTTCCTAAGCTCTGCTTCGATTTTGCTTTTAATCCTTTTCCCCCTGCCCTCTCCCCACCACCCCCTCAGCTGAAGCTGTAGGTTTGCGATAAATACTGCCTTGTTAGGACAGTCACAGATCTTTCATTAGGAAGCGTTTGTTATCAATATTAATATTAATCAATCAAAGATTAAGGTTTATAGTTCAACAGAGATATGCACCTTGTTTCTTCGTGTGGTATGGATAGAGACCTGAAGTACACCATTTGTAACACACACAGGTAAAGTAGGAGAATGTTTATAAAGTTTCAGGTGCAAATACTTCAACATGAAGAAACACCAGCAGTAAAATTGTCCCTCAGTAATGTGTATGTTTGCACATTGCCGTTCATGCTCTGTGTGCTTTATGGTATATACTTTCATTTCCTAGAAGTTCCCATTTCTTTCCTTGAGCAGCAGGATGAACATAGAAAATTGATCTACACCCATTCCTTCTTTATTTGTCTTTCTGCTTACTGTGCTCCGAGATCTCTGCTCCAAGGAGATGTGTTTTGTCGTTATCTAATGTGCGTATTATCTTACTGGTCCACAATCTGAGTAATCTTTGTCACATTCCCATGGCTGATATCCCTGTTTTACAGACACAAATACGAAGTATAGATGCGGCCATACAGAGTCTCCACCAGTTTAGGGTATTCAGTTTGAGATGCGCTATGCGGTACCACCATGGCACAACCTCTACTGACTTCAGTAGTGGTTGTAAATATTGCTCTGCAGAATCTCAGCTTTAGAGCCTGGAGAGGAAAAGGCACATATAGAAGTTGTGTACAGTTAGGTAACATTACAAGACTCACACAAGGGCAGAAGGGGGTGAATTCTGTTCCCTAAAATAATATTCAGCTTTCCAAAAGATGTCTAGATGTTAAGAAAACAAACAAACAAACAAAAAGTTACAGCATTGGCAAATTCAGGCTTGTAGCTAAGAAGCAGCAAAAAGTCACACCACGAGGAACAAGATAGATGTTTATAAAATTATAAATTCTAGACACAGTTCTCAGAAGTGCTAATACTTTACAAACTAAGTATCAATAGAAATGTTATTGTTTGGGAAGAAGGATTCTTCTTAGAAATGTCTAATGTTATTTTTACTGTAAATTTACAAAGTGAGGTTAAAAAAACCAAGCAGAGGTGGGATTGAGGTTTGACAGAGATAAAAGCAACTGTTAAAAAGTGAGTGGGAGTCAGTGTTAATAATAAGTGATGCTCCTGGCTCTTTTCCCTACCTGTTCACTCACTGTTTCAGCCAGCGATGTACACTTCATATTTACACATTTAAAATTATGTGTGAATATATGTAAGTATATATATTTATATAAATGCACAGTTTTTAAAAAAAGTTCATTGTGCTGTCCAAACAACTGGACAATGAGAACGTCAAACAGGGTTTAAACGTGTGGTTATTCTCACTTGAGTGTTGTGCCTTTGGTTTCTGGAAGCAGGCTGTCGCGCTTGCAGTTTGGTCCTTGACCTTCTATCGCTTTTGGAGACATGCCATACAGTCCTTGTTTACAGTAACAAGCATGGAAAAACTGACTTCCTGACAGTAATGCTGAAGTCTAAGTTGAAACCACTCACAGGTGAAAAAACATAGTTCTTCCACTTTGAACGTGTAATGTGTTTTGTGTAAAATACCCATCTAAAACTGGGCAGTCAACAAAAGGAAACCAGTCCTTTGCCCAAGACCAAATATTAAGTGTTTCATCAGCAGTTTCACTAAGGATTTGGTTGTAATGCATTTCTGTATGTTTTTCATCTTCCTAACCCGTAATTGGTAATCCTAAAAAAACCCACCCCATTGGTAATCTAATTTTTATATAGGTATGGTATTAATTGACTAAGCAGTTCAGGACCCTTTGTGGACTTCTAGCTACTGCATCGCAGCTCTGATCTCCACGTAGCCTCTTCACCACACAGCCTTCTCACAGGCTGGCAAAACACATTAAGATTTGTAGATTGGTTTGTATGAAGAATTGCTAGATCACCCAACTTCCTTGTTTCCTGGTATTTGCATCACCTTTCCTAGTGTTCTGTGTTCATCAACCCAACACTAATGGCTGTAAGGCTTTTAAAGGAAATCAGGGTTTTTATTTAAGGCATATGTGTGTTCGGACTAGATTCTTTCCTTGAAGGGCAGGTTTACTAAACAAAGCAACATTTTGAGCTTTGGAGTCAAAACCAAAATCATGATGCAAACAAATGCAAATCTAATGGAAGATTAGTGGCCCAGTTCAGTGGTCAAGTTTCTCATGATGTAAGTTAGGTGATGTATTTTGTAGCAATTAAATATTCCATAATTACGTGAATAGAGTGTTATTTTACACTTTCAGGTAATTAAAAGGGAACAATAAGAGTGGAAGTTAAATAAAGAGTGAGCTAATGAAGCATTCCTATTTTCCTGTAAGTTGTGTGTTCAAGTGATCTCTGTTTTAATGCATGCTTCCAAATCTTCTGTACAAAATTTATTTACTTTTTACATCATTACAATAATTACAGTACTCTAACTTATGGCGTGACCCCTTTTACACTGGCGTGTACCTTGTGTCACTTGTTTTTGAACTGTGAGAGAAGTTTGGCCTCGGGGCTAACTGAACTGGAGGAGACAGTTTTTAGTAAGTCAGAATAATAATGAGAATATTAACCTTAGGAAGCTTCCAGGAACGCAGAGACAATTATATATTTTTTTCAGTGTTATCATTTGATTGTATTTATATCAATGTATCACGTTCTGCCCTGTTGTATTCCCACATTCCCTCCAGGACAGCTGCTGAAGTCTTCTTTCTCACACAAACAGTTTGTAGGGGGACAACGGCACAGGGCTTAAGATATGAAAACTCAGTCCTTTAAAGTGCATAAGCATTTTCCAGCATACAATGACCAAACGTGTGTGAATATTGGGAAAACATCAATCAAATATTAAACATAGGATTTATGCTCACACTGGAAACAGAATCTCAAATATTATGATTAAAGAGCTGGCAAATACAAATGTGTGTGGTCAATGCTATCATATGGAATAGCAGAAACTTTGGGAGGCTAATTGCAATAAACTGTCCATCACACAACTGTAGAGCCTAGAATTAATGTGGGAAATTTTTCAAAGAGTGGGATTGAATAATCAGTGAATTCAAATAAATTGATCTGGTTCCAGATGACTGCAAGATAAAAGTAGAAAACTGTGCATCACCAGTTTCTTGTGATGGTCTCTGCTGAAAATGCAAAAGCAGCGTTTCCTTATTATTTTACAGCCACTCACTAAAAGATCTAGACAGATTCTGGCACACTGCTATGGAGACTACCAAAAGGTGCAATCATGGCTATTTTTTTTTGTGTTTTGGTTGTCCATCTAGTCATTTTTTGTATAAGACAGTAGCAATATCAGGAGGCAGCTTTGAAGAAGCCCGTCAAGTACCAAAGGAGTTTAGCTGTGGTCACAGAAAACTCCTCACAGGCTATTTTCTCCTACCAAAGAGCTCTGTACACTGCAGAGAAACTGCTTCTGGGACTTGAACTCTATGATAAAGTTGACCCAAGCGTCTCTAAACTATGGCAGTGTGTGTCTAGACATACCCTGTGGTCACTAAACGTCTACTGGTATTTTGTGCAAAGCGTAGGGCACTTCATGCCTTGGCCAGTGGCCAGCATGGCTCAGTACTTAGGCCAATGTGCAGCTCTGTGGTTTTTGTTCACTGACATATGTTTGTTTTGGTTTGAGTCCATAAGGTTTGCACGCTTGAGGTTCACTTTGAGGTTTCAAGTTCAGTGAAACATCAAGTTTTGCCTGGCTTTTGGGTTGAAACCTCAAACCTAATGATGAGGATTTCTCTATCTGCAGATTATGAAGGGAAAGGTCATTGAAAAACAAACCCCAAAGCCTTATACTTGCTGGGAATCACCAACCATTCCTTCCAGAATTTAGCATTTGTATATTTCTGTCAAAATTAGCAACTCCGCATTTTACTGATATGCACAAGCCTATGAGTGGTGTCCTGCTTCAACTAAAGCTATAGTGTTTGTCCCAGTTTATGCTCTTTTTCAGTTCCTGCTTTCCTGGGTGGCACTAGTCCTAAACAGCTGCCTGAAATAAGCAAAAAGTTAAATTTATGTTAAACCATTGGCCAGATACTTGGTTGTTTTAAGCCCTGTTACTTCTGTCCAGTCTCTGCAGTGGCCATGCTATGCTTAACCAACATAAAGTTCTCCTTGCTTTCACTTCAGTAAGGTGAGCCCCCAAAGGGATTTTTTCCCAAAAAAGACAAGCTGGTGCCCTGAAGGCAGCTGGGTAGCTTTCCTCTTTTGAGTCATAATACCTGTCTGGTGTTTAAAGGAGTTTAGGTTTTTTTCTCCATAACTGTGCAACTCTCCTGGGGCTGGGATCCAAAGTTTCATTTTCAGCAACATTCTATGAATCTTAGACTCTCATGGATCCATGTCCTAGTGGAGGACTGTACCGAAAAGATAATTAGCCATACAAAGAAGTATTCTGACTCTGGTTGAAAAGCATCTGAAAATCACTCCACAAAATTCAGTGGACATTAAGCAGTCATGAATAATGTTTATTTTGGGCTCTCTGTATATTGCTCTAATTCTTCATGTTGATCTAGAGTCTACTCTAAGGCTGGTGAATTTTTTGCTCCAATGCCTGTCCCCTGTAGACAGTTACATCAAATCCAAGGTAGCGAGTGTACCCTTAAGGTGGCACAAAGCTGTGCTAATATGGAGCAGGATTCATGACCAAATGTTTGAGAGCAGATCTTCAAATGCTGGCACCAAATAGGTGTTGGGAAAATGTCTATTGCTGACCTGACAAGGCAGCATCCAAGATAAACCCAGTTCTTTCTGTATCTTCCTATCTAAAAGCTTTCCTGTGAACTCAGGCAGTAATGATGTCAACCAGAAATTCTTACCTGTATCCTCGGCTGTTCTGTGGGGACAATTTCCTACTTCTCCACTCACTGTATGGAGGGGGAGAAAACATGCTGTGCAGTTCAGCTGAGAAAGTCATTTTAGACAAGTAATTTTACAGTCTGCCAATTACTTTGTGAGTTAACAGTATCTAACAGAGCAAAGTGTCTGTGTTAGAGATTTGGAGAGGGAAGAAAGAGCTAAGTACCAGTGCTGTTATACAAGAATTTGGCGGGGATGTTATCTGAAGGGATCTCAGTGTAAGAATTAGATTTTTAAGCACTATGTGCATGGGCTCCCTCTCACTTTTCTGCACTTAAGTCTTTTACACTTCTGAAGAAATTATGTCTGGTCTTTGTCTTTTCCCCTCCCTCCCCCTTGCATCTAACACAACTGTGCATTTCTGGGTCATATTTAAGTGTTCAAACAACATGTACCTGCATAGGAGGTTTTTCACAAGCTTGTGGATGTATTTATAAAGACTGTAGGGTTCCCTTTTCAAGTCTGTTTGAAAAAAATGTCCTGTATTGCATGTACTGAATAAACTAGCATCCTCCAGGTACCATGTTGGTTCAACTCTAATTCTGAGAGTAGTTGAGGTTTCACACGCATCTGGTCTTTGTTTTTTCCCCTGTTTCTCATGGGTAACGCATGACTGGAGCACGAGAATTGGGTATTCACTGAGGTTTTAGTCATTTGGTTAATAGTTGAACTAGAAGCATCCTAGATATCAAAATGATCATTAGATGGTAACAATTTGGAGGCGCTACAGATTTGAGCTGAGCTTGGTTAAATGAGTATGCAGAGAAAAGTCTGTTCATTCCTTGAATCCTTCACTTCTCTTTGGTTTTAGTGTTAAATCTAGGAAAATGTATGTAATTCAATATTTCCCACTAGCAGTTCTGTGAAGGCTGTGTATATAAGAAAGAGAGAAAGAGCAGTTATTTCCTACTTTTTAATTAATTCCCCGGGCGGGGGAAGAGCAACACTGGAAGAGGTTACCCAAGAAGGTTATGGAATCCCCATCTCTCAGGGTTTTCAGGATGAAGTCAGAGCTGACCTGATGTCATGTTGATGATAAACAAGGGGGTTCCCTAGGTGATCTCCAGAGGATCCTTCCAACCAACATATCTGTGATTCTAAGTCAGAACAGATAAACGAGCTACTGGTATCAAGTGGGATAAAAGTCAGGAACTGCAGCTTTCTCTTAGAAACTAATGAGAATGGATGAGAAGCCATCCTGAGATACGCTGCTTTAATTGTTATAGGTTAAGAACCATGAGAGTGGTCACCAGGATAGCTCCTCTTATCTTGTAATCTAAAGCTCTGAAGATACTGATTTTGCCCCACTGAGTCCCTGCCTCAGTAATGTTTATTCTTTTTGACTGAGAAAAAGTCATCCAAAGCCTTTATTCTCCATATTAGCTGACACTGCATCCGAAAAAAGCAGTGTTATATGCGTTAGCTAGAGTCTGAGTTTGGGTTTTCTAGCACAGACTTGTCAATGCAGTAATTATTAACCCCAGAGGTGAAAATGCCCTCGGATGATCATGGTAATCTTCTGATTTCTGTATGTGCAGCCCTGAGGCTCTCCTGAACACTAGCTGCATGCTGAGGGTGAATACTACAACTGGATTTTACGTGGAATTTAGACAACTCCTAGGTGCAGCCCATTGCAAAACCCCTTTTTGATAGGAGCCAATGAGAACAAGCTACAACTGCCTTGTGCAAATTGTTTTGCAACCTGCTATTGCACGAGCAGTTGGGAAGGTGGAAATTGGCACGAAGGAGCACTCGGGTTTTGCTCCGACTGCGCTTCCCCGGGCGAGTGTTAGGCTCTTCTCTCTCTCTTCTGGGGAATTCCGTGCTTGATCTCTGTCACGTAAATTTGGAGCTTGCAATGGGATCCTACACGAAACAGCTGTGCGGATTCATGGCAGCTCTCTTCTTACATTTCCCTGACACCGGGTACGGTTTCCGAGTCAAAGAGCCAGGGAGCGCAGCGTTGCAAGGTGGTGCCTGGCTTTTGAAAACAACAGGGATGGAGGACTCTGTGCCACCCGCTCTGTCACTTGAACAAACGTTAGGAGTCGGACAAGCTGCAAACAGCTCACTGTTGGTTGGATGAGAACATTACGCAGCAGCAATTCCATCGATCGTCAAGAAGGTTGGCTTTTTTTTTTGCTTTTGTTTCTAAAGCAAACCAGTCCCTCGGTTCCATGCTCCTGTAGGCAAGATGGTAAAACAGACAGAGACATTAACTGCTTGGTGCCCTGACAGTGAGCAGTGTTGTGGAGCTGCGCGCTCTTATTCGGGGACTGCCAGAGGTGTCCAGATGTTTCTGCGTTAAACAGTGTGGCACAACACCTCTGCAGGAATTGGCAGGCAAGAGTGTTTGCTTCTTGACTTTGGATTGAAAGCTTTGGCGTCGGCAATGCCAAGAAAACGTTGCAAACCAGAGAGCACCCTGTCGTGTCCATATGTGAGGGGAAAAAAACCTGTTCCTGATTTTCCTGATTGTGTTTTGGGATGGTACGTTTACTGAAATTACCAGTTCTGAAAACAGGGAATGCCCCTCTGTTTCTTGCTGTAGTCGCTTGTGAGAGTGGGGCTGAGTGGGAAAAGGAGTGGTCTTGGCAAACAGATCATTAGCCTCAAATAAATTATTCAGAGCACAGGTTTGGATACAGATTGCGGGGAACGATAATGGAGTTGGTTTTCTGAGCCTGTTCATCTTGTGAAGACATGGAGTATGCTTTTTAGGAATTCACTTAAGTGGAATCAGCTTTGAATAACGTAGCCTGGAAGTAATATTGCTGCCATCCAGCTAGTGTCTGCGGAACAGCATTCTGCCTCCTGAAGCATTGGCGTTGAAGACAGATAGATAGGGAGATGTTTATTTTGGCCTGGGGTTTTTTTGTTTGCTTGTTGGTTGATTTGTTTTGTTTTTTTTTTTTTTTTTTTTTTTTTTTTAAAGAGAAATTCTTTCTAACCACTAGAGCGGGGCATGTTTTGGTGGAGATATCCCCCCCACACCCCCCTGGAGTGAAATAGTGGACCACATCAGCATCCGATTTGGGTGCGTCATGTGGTTTCTCATGTGATGCTGGTCTCGCTGCACTTTGGAGAGTGAGCCTTTGTGACTCCGCACTCTTGGACAGTAGCATCCAGCAACACAGGAGAATTTGGGGAGGGAGAAGAAAAGAGACACCCTCCCCAGAAAACCCCAAAAGCCCAGAAAAAAATAAAGTTACCGTAATTTATTATAGTTATTGTTTCTTCTTAACTGCTTTGGTTTTTATTTTTAATTCTGGGTCTTCCCTTTTCTCCGTTCCTGCAGGCATAAAGCTGCACTGTTCGGAAGAAGCGAGATTGTCTTTCCTTCCAGCTCCGATGCTGCACCGCTCTCGACACAACCTGCTTTTCCCCGCCATTTACCTGGGCGGCTGCTGCTGTTTCTGCTGCTGCTGGGGCTGCTGCAGTCTGGCTGCCTGCGCTTCACCCAGGCTGGGCTGACTCAAAACTCACTCGTCTGCACATTGCTAAAGAAGAAGAGCGATGAAGCCGCTTTTTTTCTGTCGGTTCTGGAAGCAAAGGGTTGCGATGTGTGATGATTTTGGGGTTTTCTTTGCAAGGGGAGGGGGGGGAAGGGAGGAGAAAGGAGGGGTGTTAATCTAGGGTGGGGTGGGTGAAAGCTTAAAGTAATTTTATGGAAAGTAATCCAGGGCTTGACAAGGGCATCAGCAGCAAGAATCCAGCCTCTGCTGCTCCAGAGGATTAACATGGGGAAGCCACAGTGCTGCAGTCGGGTTTCACCTCAGTCTTGTGCTGGAGATGGAGAAATAAGGTATCGGTTGTGTCTGCCTGTTAAGGCGAAGCCATGGGAGAAGGAGAGAGCGAACGAATGCAAATGCGAAGGAAGAAGAAATGCTTGGTGCCGTTTGTCTGATTCTGGGCATTCTCATTGCAGAGAGGATGGCGTGATTAACAAAGCAACGTATGGACGGAGGGACTGTAAATTGTAGCTCGAACACTCCTGATTCTGTCAGGGAGGGAATGGATGAGCTAGGTGGCTGCAGCGATATCCCCAGGGAAAACAGCAGCCACGCACTGTGTGTGTGTGTGTATATATATATGTATCTATGTGCTTTTGTGTGTGTGAGCATGTATAGACATGAAAGAAAGACATCTCTGACCAATTTACAGAGGAAGTTTGTCGCTTTGCTGGGTCAGACTTGATTGCAGCTTGTATTTTCAGCTATAGCTTTACACCCATTTCCTGACTGAGCCGGCACTTTGCGAAAACAGATGTAGGCAGAATTCTTTAGAGAAATGTGAAAGCAGATCCTTTCCGCTTAACACCTTGAAGCACTGAATCTTCTGCACTGTGCTGAGAGAAACTGGGGGGTGGGGGTGTTCGTTTTCTCCATCTTAAAGTCTTTATAAACACAGCTGCATTCAGTATGGTGAAAAATTCTATACTGTAAATAGAAATGTGATCAATCTAATCAAAATAAATGCATCCCAGATGACTTCTAGACCAGCTGGCTACCACAGTCATCAGATGGCTAAATGCTCAACTGAGCATTTATATTCAGCATTATAGTTGCATTTAAAAAAAAATTGGTTTGGTTTTTTTTTTTTTTTTTAGAATTTAAAAATCAGCCTCTAATTAAAAAGGATTCTTCATCTATTGAAAAAAGCCAATGCTCGCGTTTAGCAACAGATATCTCTGCGAGGTACCCGGGTGTATTTTTCTGCTGCCGAACATGCGTGGGAGAGATTGTGTTTTTAGAGGGGGTGGACTTGTCACAGTACCGGCGTATTTAGTTCAGTAGGCAGCTCGGCTTGGCCATGTCTGAACAATGCAGAAATAGGGGAAACAAGCGCTGCGCTCGGCTAGCGGGGCTTGGCGTGGCTTCTGGCAGCTGCCTACTGAGAAAGAGGGTTTGGTTGGTTTATTTTTCCTCCTTTTTTTTTTTTTTTTTTTTTTTCTTTTCCTTTGATACACATCCGTAGACCTTAATGTCATCCTAAAATGTGTACGAGGGGATTTCCCAATAGTCATGGTGAGCTAACCTGCAAGACGCCTGTCTGGCCTCTCCACTATTTGTTCCCCAGCCTACAAAGGCAGCCCTGTGCGTTGGATTATATTTAGCCAGCTGTTGGATAACATTCTTGTGCTGGGGGCAAAGGAGTCTTATTACTCCCAAACTGTAGTTTTCTGTTTGCTTAAAGAAAAATAACCTTGGCAATGCAGCAGGCTCTGCAAAGGAGTGTTTATGCCACTCCTATACCTTTCTGAAACTGTCGTGCGCTTCGAACTCGGGCAGTTTAAAGCAAGCAAGGAGGAGGAAGAGAGATTCTTTAACTCACAGCTTCAAAGCTGCAGAGAGGAGCAAAATGTCAGCAGCTTGTAATTAGGAGTCCACGGTTACGTCAGTGACTGTATCTCTCCAAGAATAGCTATGTGATGTGTGCCACAAAGCAATGGAAGACAGTCATAACCTGGTTATCAAGCCTCGTTCCTAACAAGAAAGAGCAAAATGGATTAATGACTCTGCTTTGGTCCTAAATCAGATGCGGATGGATTATATGTACAAGGCTTGCTGAATTCTGCAGCGCTGAAGACTGAATTATCAGTTTGTCAGAGGGCACGCCAAGTGAAAGTGTGAATCCTTCAGAAAGACATGCAGACGAACCGCCTATCCTAGAAAATGTCTTTCCCAGCTCTGTCCTGTACAGGCAGCTGCGTGAGACACACGGAGGCACGTTCCGAAGGGGGAGACCGGCGAGTCCCACCGAGGTGTTTAAAAGGAAGGGTGTAATTAAACACAAAGCAAGCATGCTGAAATTCTGTTCTGGCGGTACAGATTTGATACTGAAATACCACCCCAGAGAGGACTTGCTGGGGTCTGGTGTGGTTTATATTAAGGCTTCTCCGCTTAAGAGTGAGGGGGGCAGGGAAAGGGCTTGGTGCAGCATCTTGCAGCCACACCGAAGTCCCCAGGGCTTGTGGGGAGAGGGGGGCGAAGAGGGATGCGCGGGGCTCTGTGCTCTTAAAGACACATACCCGCACCCTGCCAGGAGCTCCCTGACCTCCGGGCTGGAGGTCTGGGCAAGCAACCCGGCAGCGTTTAAGCAGTGAGATTTGCCGGGGGTTGCTTGCTTAATCTGCTCCCACGGGCCTTTCTCCACGTTGTGGCTGGAAGACGTTCCCAAGGCTTTTAGCAGCGCCCCTCCGCAAGATTCTGTGTTCACGCCGCCCCCATGGCTGGAAGCCTGGCGTGGTTCCCTGCTCCCAGCAGAAGTCGGTTGCAGTTCAGCTCTGTTTATGTCGCTCTTTAATTTAGCAGGATAGGTAGATTGCATTATGCAAACAGTGGGGTGGGGTGGTTCGGGTTGTTTTGTTTGGGGGTTTTGGTTTGTTTTTGTTTTTGTTTTTTTTTTTGACTGTGAACACAAATTTGTAGGAGGAGATGACTCTGTATATTAAACCAATAGCTCTTTGAATTGTGTGTAGTATAATTTAAATATACTTCCTTTAATTAATAGAAGGTTACAAAAGCTGGCGTTGTCTGGGGCTGTTTAATTTACATCTTGGGTTTAGTCAATGAGCATAACCTGCCTGATTAGAATAGTGTATTCTGCGCAGCCGACAGGGTGGAAGACATTATTTTGTTTGTGTTAGTTCAAACAGCTGGTCATTAATGCAGGCCCCATCTCCAGAGTGAAGTGCTAGTGGACATGAATGGCTGCCTGATTAATGCTGCCCCTCGACGGGTCCTTCATCCAGCAGCGATGATGCTCGCAGCGGAATAATGCGCCGTGATTTGATTGCGGCTCTAACAGGGTAGTATGTCATTGTGTCACCCAGCAATCGAGGTTATTATGGGGCAGGGCAGACAGACGGGACAGTGGGGTTACTAGACCGTGGCATTTTTAGAAATGCAGGCCTGACCTACTTAGAGTTATTCTTGCTGGCTGGCAGCTGCCTGGTGCCGGGCTCCCCCGGATAGGCTGCCGCTGTTGCTAGGGGGAATTAGCATGAATTTTTCCACATGCAGGCTCGGTGATTGAATGATAAAAGCTGACTGGAATTAAAGAGATTCGGTTCAGTATTATGCAGATTTATCTCCCTGGGTTTGGGGTTTTTTTTCTTTCTCTCTCTCAAATGCATAAAAGAGAGCAGAAGACAGTTTGTTTCCATTTATTTCTGACCTTTTCTTTTTCTTTTTTTTCCAGGGGAGGGCAGAGGTATTGTGAATTTTTGATCATCATTTACTATTTAAGCCCTTGAAATGATATGGCAGTGGACATGCATCTTTAATGTACGGGAGATTCAAATGCTGTCTCTTTGGAAGGGGACGTAATGAATATATTTTGTGTTCTGGTCAGACCGCCGCCTCTGTCTATTTGAAGCTATGTCAGATTCCCTTGTCTGGAAAGGGGAAACATAGACCAGGTTTTATTGCGTAACGTTACTCTTGGCTATTTTTAGCTGCCTGTACTTCGCAAAATTAGTCCATGTTTACATTGGTGGATGAAATTAATCCTCAGACTGTCTGCTGTATGCAGAGACAGACGCCCGGGTTACACTACAGTGTTGTGTGTCGTGTCCATCGGAAAAGATGTTTACATGCTATAGACATATCAGCCCAGCATACCCAGTAGAGAACTGATATTTGACCCGTAATCAGATCAATTGGAGAATCCCTTCTGGATTTCGGAGTATTTTTCAGGCTTTGGTTTGAAGTTGGATTGTCTACATGGCCCTTTTTTATTTATCTATATCTGCCTAAACTAGTGTTATCTTTCCAGAGAACTCCATGCTCCCTCAGGAAGCAAATAAAAACAATACTCAGTGAAGAATCCTTTGATGTAATTATGAATATTTCCTTTGTTATTATCACTAATTATAGAAGATCTTTGTTTAAACCGCAATTCCCCTCTGTGTGATCCTTTACCATACAAAGAAGTTTCAATTTAGTGCTTATAATTTTAAATTGATTTTCTGTGGCAATGCATTATGACATCACGCTTGAAGAACTGGGAATTTTCAAGGTAGGAGGTAGTCGGGGATGAGGGAGAGAGACCCAAAAGTCTTTGGAATGGCAAAATAAAAAATGTGACTCACTGCTGAAAAGTAGTTGAGCTCATTTGTGTCTGAAACAGTTTCATTTGAAATACTTGGATCAACAAGGTACCTTTTAGAGGGGTGTGAACAGCTGGCACATCTGTCTGGATGGCCAGCAGCCTCGCTGGACACAGAGATCCCCTGCCTTGGCCCCTGGAATTTCTCGGGAAGGTATGCAGAGGAAGCAACTGGAAATGGAGCCATGCATTTGAATGTGTCTTGTGGCCGAGGCAAAGCATGCAGTTCCTACAGATTTGAATTTCCTGTCTCTTCCCTGGTCTTGATTCATTACCGAAACTTGTACCACTTCCTTCTTTGATGGTCCTATGGACTGACAGTTTTTTAGGGAAGTGAAAGTGAAGACCGGCATTATTTGATGCCCAGTAATTACGTTCTCCTTGGCTGTCCCTAGAGGTGACTCCAGAAAGTTAAACTGCTGTTTTGATCCCACTTTCCTCAGCAATATTCTTTTGATCAAAGCCTGGTCTCTTGATGAGCTTTCCTGTGGGACACTGTCAGTGGATGTGGCTTCCCACCTGGGCCGTGCTTTTCACATCGGTCTTCCAAACTTGTCTCTATGTTGTGTTGTCTTCTGAGCCTTCTCCCCAGTTGCTTTCCCCTTCATGAACCAGTAAAAGTGATCAGAGGAAAGGGCTGCCTCGTGGCCAGGTTGGTCCATCGCAGTGTCTCCTCGGTGGCCTCTGCCCAGGTGAGCAGCCTCTTTACTGCCAGGTTAGTACTGCCACGGAAGCCAGTTCCTTATGGGAGGAAAAGCCAAGTTTGCTTCCGAGATGCTAGGCAACAGCCTTTGTGTGCAATTGTCTTTTGAGGTTTGTATCCTTGTTGGCTGTAGCCAGTTGTAGTTTCATCCAATTCACCTAGGATATTAGCTAACTTTGGACTTCAGCAAATCCAACTGAGTGTGCAATATTACACTTAATATTCAATGAGGTTCAGCAGAAACCCATCTGCTATAAAAATTATTTGAGTGTTGTCTCCTTTTGGTATATTCCTGCTAAGAAAGAGGAAGTCTAAAGAAAAGCAACAATATGAAGCGTATACTCTGTGGAAATGAGCTATCTCCTTGATGTTTGTTGGGATTTCAGTGCAGTGAACATGTATAAAAAACATCAAATCAGATAGTTTTAACAAACCATCAAGTCACATAGTAAATATAAAAAATGCAGTGCACCAGAAATTGCATTCAACATTAGGTTACTTTTCAGAAATTCTCTTTAATTGGAATTATTCCAAATAAATGAATGGGTGAATAATCTGATCATAATGCTTTGGGTAATTACGAGTAGCAGAAATATGAAGTTAATGAAACAAAATCAGAATCTGAGCTCTGTGTGTGTCTAAAGCATAAAAAACAGGACACCAGAGGAGTTTGAAATATGTCTGTGTTGAAAATACTGTCAATTGGGCACATTCCTTTGAAAAAACATGTTAATCGTTTTCTGATGATCTCCTCTGAGGTTTCTATTGTTGCAACAGCTTACACCCCCTACCTTGAAGTTGCTTACCTACCAAAGATTGTGTTGTATTGTTCAACATTCTTGTACCATGGCCTCTCCTGACCTAAGAGAGATCTGTTATGCTGAGTTTCATGCTCTAGGGTGGTTAAGCGAGTGGTGTTTTACTGGTAGCATATGCAGGCAATAATTTTTATTTTTTTTTCCCAGCACAAGACCCAGAATCCTGCCTCCATTTGCAGCTGTGAGATGGCTGCGCTGCTTGGTGGTATTCCTGACCTTGGAACTTTGGCCAGTGTGGGTTTGTTAAGTTTGGGTTTGTTGCGTATTTTGTGATGTCATCGCAACTTTCTGTTTTTCTGAAAATGACCAGAGGGTACAGGGTATAGAGTGACACATCCCATGAAGGGATTACAGCCACCAGGAGTGAGTTGATTCCCAGCCTTCGCCTCCTGCCAGGGCCATAAAGATCATTTTTTCTGCAGCAAATGTGCTTCAGTTCCGATTTCAAACCAAAAGTAGTAGGAATTGTATTATATTTCTTAAAGGACTGGCAGTTGGCACATTCCTTTTTTTGGCAATACAGTAGGGAATACAAATGTTTTGCAAATGAAAATAATCCTTAAGTGTTTTTTTTTTTTTTTTTTCTGTGATCCATTAACATGGAAACAAATTCTGTAACATACTACCGCCAGCCGGGAGCAGTGTTATTGTGGCTTCCACATTCATGCTTTTCCTGTATCCATGGATGTGTGTGCCTTTACAAGCTCACAAGTGCTGTATAGATGTAGCGTGGGTGAGTGTGTGCATACAAGACACAAGCACAACTTACACAAACGTAATCGCAGTTGCCTCAGGGTACTACCAAAGCCTGTGCCTCTCGATGCACGATGCCGGTTTGTGTATGATGAAAAATGACTTGTCATGAAATTCATGGAGTTCTGGCGCGTAGCACGAGCGTTGCGTTAATGCTGTCATCCCATTCTCCACCAGCTACAACAAAAAATCACGGCGCTTTGTAATACAAAGATACCAAAAGGAACAGCGTGGTGAAAATAGGGTGTACCTAGATGGATGGGTTTCATAACCACTCATTGCCCTTTCTGCAGTCAATAGCAATGTAAAATGAAATGTGTGATAGGCTGTTTAAAAGGGAGAGATATATTTTATATTATTGTTAATTCTTGCCTCCTGCTTTTAGGCCACACCTACTCCAAAAGTGAATCCAGACTCAGATCTTGACAGAGATCATGACCCTGTTGAAACCAATGTCTGTTTTATCCTAGAATTCAGTGGAGCCAGGCTTTCATCTCTGGTATTTTCCCCTGAATATGTATTTTTTTGTGCTCTTGCTCCAAAGTGTGGTGTTTCTATTTCTACTTTTTTTTTTTTTTCTTTTCCTCTGTTCCTCTGAAAATTCTTTGAAAGCTTAATTTTTATTTTTTTTTTTGAGCAATATACTGTAGATTTGCTCTTGAGTCTGAGAAAATGTGGGGACATACCACTCCACCACTGAGCAGATAAGGTTGAGTTGCAGTTAGTCTCCTTAGTTATGTTTTTCTGTAGATGTCTGCTTTTATCATAAAATGTCTTTAGTTTTGATGAAATGGAGCAAGTAGTGAAAAAACAAGTGTGCCAAGGAGAATCCAATCTCTAAAAGGCTGCAGAAAGTCGGGTAATGAGATGACTTTTGTCTCGACCTACAAAGGTAGGGCTCATAGAAACCTAGATAGAGGCAGAAGAAAACAGTCTTCAAAAAGTAATGCTTTCTAGCTCTCTGTCAACTTACAGTGTTATCGTCATTGAAGTTAATGATGGATTCCTTTTCCTTTTATTTCAATACTTTAGTGTTGCATAAACAAGTACTCACACCAATATTCGATGAAGTTACTCATTTTGGAGGTAGGTATGCCACGGTTGTGTCTGGGTTTGTCGTGTTCTTCTTTGTTACACTCAAACACAGTAATTAGACTTTTCTGAGGTCAACATTTTTTGATATTTCACAGTTGGGGACATTTGAAACAATGGCAATTAGTAGAGGGCATTGGTGATAGATTTTGTGCAGTATCCATATCATTCAGAAAACATGCAGAGTGCAGGAGGTGGTGCATCGTGCTGCCCACTTGGTTTGGTTCTGCTTGAAACAAATGGCCAATGAATCTTACTTTAAATCTCTTGTTCGTGACCTCTAATGATGGCAATGTATTCTAGCTCTCACCTGCAATTCCTGTGTGTATGCACAAGCACACATATGCACTGTTTTAGCTGAGCTAAAATTGCTGGTGAAGTCATCTCCAGCAGCTCTTCACATTGCTCCTCTGAAACTCAAACCTACAGCTGTTTACAGCTTACAAATGAGACCACAAGTTTCATTCTTTTTTTTCCTTCCCCCTCTCCCTCTTCCAATGGTTGGTAAGATTATGTCCCTTCATGAGTTTTATGGATACTTCCTTTTTATAAAAAAGCAGAAAATCCAGTGCACTTCAGTGCCCTGTTTGCTCTGTCACAGCCAGTTGGTGTGCCTTTGGTGTATTTGTAGAGTCAGTTCACATTTGATATGAGTTTAGGTAAATGGGAGATGTGAAGATTAAGCACTGCCTCTGATTTCCCTTGGTTTATGAGAGCAATCTCATTTCTTTTAGAAGCAGCAAGTGAATGGCAAGCTTGGGCCAAGGAGCACAAGCAGACAGATGATGCTTGATTTCACATACCAGGTATTCACGTTGTGCTATGTTCCTGTTGCAGCAGGACAGGGAACCAACTTGGCTGTGTGTTTTCAAACAGTAGATCATCAGAAATTAGAGCTATGAGACAGAGGGAAAGCCTGGCACTGGTGGAGCGGTTGGAGAGCTGGACTGACCAAGACACAGCACCTGCTTGCACAACTCTCCAGAGGGATTCTACAAAATCTCAAGTGCTGCCAACAGCTGGTTGCCTTCTTTGCTCAGCCCAACAGATGCCGTTTTCAGTTTGGTGGTGGTTGTAAGGAGGGGTAGTACCCTTTATTTAAACCAGCTCTCCCCCATAAACCTTGGCTTCTCGATCGCCTTAGGTAGTCCTGGCTGTCTTATATTAGTATTGACTTTAACAGGAGTGTGAAAAAAAAAAAAAAA
>VXBJ01003450.1:52331-78221 GCA_013400055.1 Nycticryphes semicollaris
AAAAAAAAACCAAACCAAAACGGGAAAGCTGCCAGGATTTTGGAAGAGCAGTGTTATGTAGTTGAAGATTTCTACATGGGTTGGTTATTTCCGTTGCAGAGAAGAAATGCAAGACAGTGAAGTTTTGGCTGTACTCCAGTGCTGCATAATGATGGAGACCTATAAAATCAGTTAAAACTCTAGGCTTGCTGCTATTGCTTCCTTGTAACACTGCAAATCACACCAGGAGGAGAACAAAACAGGAGGAAAAAAAAAAAGTAGCACAGTTTTCTCAGGGAGCAAAACCTTTTTAATAAATATATTCATATGGGATTTGTTTCACCCTTGAAGAGTCAGCTCCATGCTCCTGCGTACGTTTATGATGTATGCAGTAGGAACTCAGCGTGTATTCACTGGTCTTTGGTGTTTTGTATTACCCCAAAACTGTCTTGTATGCCAAACATTATATTGCAGGCTGAAAAACGTTCATAAGCAACCAGAACACTGAGCACACAATTCCTCCTGAGAAGTATTTGTATTGTAAGATGTTATGGCAGCATACTTTGCTATACACAGCAGATCTGCAAAACTTCGGGAGAAAATTATGTCATCTGATGCTAATTCATGATGAGCTGATATATTATTGAATTACAAAATTATTCCAGGGCTGAATGAAAAGAACTGAGCATAGTGATAAATGCAAATTCAGTAATAAATGTCCCTGCGGAACATAGAAGTCCCACAAAAACGATTTCTTGGTTATTTCCCAACGTGAAAGGATAAATTTTATTTCAAATCGAATTCTGTTACTATATGTAAAAGTTATGGGTTTGTATGTAAATGTTCCTTTTAGTGAAACGTGTATATTTTTGTTGTACATTTCTATTGCTTTTTAGGCCCAAGTTGCATGGTCAGAATTCAGAAGCTGGTAATTCCCATATGAATGAGAAACTGGCGATAGAAGTGAAATGTATTTTTGGGGTGGTTTTGTGGCAATGTGCTTTATTCACAAGGTGTGTGTGCAAATTGACTTCCCTGAATGTAGGCAAAAAAATCATCTGAGCTATTTGTTTGTTTGCCGGAAAAATAGCCTAAATGCGCATTAATTACAAGTGGTATTCCAAAGAAGCTCCCCCTTTCCACTGTCCCCTTCCTCTTTGCTCTCACATGCCTTTCGCTTGGTCTGAAGTTATCTTCCTCCAATGGGTCTACAACCAGGAAAGAAAAAATCCTCCCTTTTCATCCATTAGATGCAGTTCTGGGTGAGCCCCAAGCAGTTTACAGCTTGGGTTGTCACACCTATTGTGTGCAAATGTTTTTAAACATTTGTTTCCCCATGGCATTGAGCTGTAAGGACTTAATATATGGGCTGGCTTTTATGAAGTCTGTGATCATTTCTAGATTCTGGATGGTACCCACGCCTTCCTGATAGCCACTGGAATATAGATTGTATTCAAGCACGCACGCACATGTTTTTTTAGAAAGGATGAAATGTCTTTTTGTAACTCCTTAATCCTACGTCAAAGGGTAGAAAATGCAGAGTTCTTTTCCCTATGAGCTGGATGGACATCAGAGATTCTCCTCTTTCCTCGGGTCCTACAACCCTGCTTTGAAATACCTTTTAAAGAAGATGAAAAGGGTGTAGTTTTAGCTTTAAAACCATGAACTTTGTGCATTTCTGAAATAAATGGTTTTCCTTTTTATTCTAGGATCCAGGTTGAGATAATAGACATAAAAAAAAAACTATGGATGTCTTCTATTTTATTGGCTCCTGACAATATTAATTTATTTTTGGGGGTTGGAAAGAAAAGCTTGCCAAAAAGGCCCAGTGTATTGAGGTGTGAAATTGAAGGAGTTGCTCATTCTTATGATCCAGACACTGTGCCACTTCACAGGGTTAACATAAAAAGAAACATACTGGAAAACACACACCTAAGTATGAAAAATGCCTTAAATTCAGGGTGTGTTGATACAAAGTGAAATTTCTACAGTGTGGAAAGCATTAAACATGATCCAGAAAAAATGTGAGGTGCCCCAGCCATTGAGATGTGAATCTCTTTAATCCACACAAGCATTAGAAAAATCTGAAACATGTGAAAGTTCAAAAGCTGCAAAGCCATTACATGACTTCTTATTCATTTCTCAAATATTGTAACTTTCTATTGAACTGTGAAAAGGCTTTTTCTTGTATGTTTTTTTCTTTCTTTTCATAAGCAATAGATCAGCCAGTAATACGTTATTGCACATTGTGAAGCTGAAAGTTAGTTTCACTTGGTTATATCTACTTGGATATAAATTTGTGATTTATTTTAGAGGATTTATGTAGCATATCAGTAGTTGGTAACTTGCACCTTTTCAGCAGCTGCTATTAGGGCGGGGGATAAGGGCAAGGCTGAGTACAAGTTTTAATCTTTTTTTTAAGATCAGTTTCACAGTAAGTGTAGAGGTCATTTTACAGACTAGCTCTAACTTTGTGTGTGTGATAATTTAAAAAAATAAAAACCACCCACAAACTAAACAAAACTAAAACCCAAACCCAAAGCAACACAAAATACCCCTTTTTTAAGCTTTTTTAAGCTTAATTTTACAGCTCTGAAGTACACCAAGAAGACCTTCAAATTTGGTGAAAATTTACTTCAAGGAAAACAGTGAGCTTGCAAGGGGACAGATGCGGTTGGTAACAGAAATGCTCAGCCCAAGGATTTCAAACTATCAACAGTGCTCTAAAGGGCATGTATGCCTAACTCTGGGGGCCAGAGTCTTCATATCTGGCCCCAGGCTGTCCTTGTGCTGCCACAGCAGCCAAACCTCCTGCAGAGGCCTGGGCAGCCTGGCAGATATGGCTTTCCCTCTATGGGAGTATTAATTTGTTTTGCATCTGCAATTGTAGTCTTAGGCTTATTTTTGATACCTTTGCCCTTGCTGTGGTCAGTTAAAGCAGCCCTCAAGTTTTCAAATAGTTGTCTCTCACTGGGCTGTGAGTCATGCTTTCAGCTGTTTGCTTAAATGAAGCTACTTGCTGAGATAAAGTTGCTGGGGAGGAGGAGGTCCCATGTGTCTAATGGTTGTGTTCTAGGAGCTGCCAGGCATGTAGTGTTACACTGACACGTCTGAAACAAAACCAGATCTTCATATGTAGGGTGACAGGCTTTCTTAAGGGCAGGGACAGTGGAAAGTTTCATGTTGATTTGCCATTTGAAAATTGGCCACAAATTTTTGTCAGTGAAACTCCTGTGAGAAGATAATATACTGACAAAAAACAGTTGGAGTTGGTTTTTAAAATAGCATGCAACTGCACAATCTGACAAAGAGACTTTCTGAGTCCCCTCCCCACAACTAATGCCTTCTACTCTTAAAAAGACAGGGAGAGGCCTGTTTTCCACATGAAAATAGTTGGCAACCTGACTTGCCAAAGGATGTATCAGAAGAGCTGAGGTAATCCACTAATTTCTGAGGTGGTGAAGCGGAAAAGTGCAAGTGCTCTGTGGGCTAGAGTTGGGGGTGGCTGCAGGAGCAGAGGGGAACATCAGCTGAGAAATCCAGGATCTCTGGAGGAGACCACGTTCTCAAGCAGTGCTCATAATTTAGAGTTATAAAAGCTAAGCAAAATAAAGGTCTCAAACCTGTGCCAAGACCCAATGAGTTTAAAGGTAAACATTAGATAAGGATTAGCTGTAGTCATTCTGTCCTCTGCTGCCAAAGCCTCACAGCACAACAAAGGGCTATTGATCAAAAAGGTCACGTAGAAGAGTGCAGGGTTTGAAGAAAATGAATTAAAAAAAAAAAAAAAAAAAGGAAAAAAAGAGCCCAAATGAGACAAATACAAAAATAGTAACTCAGACATGAATGGAGTTCTGTACATCAGGCATTTCTCACATGCATTCTTTTATTTCTCTGCACAGATAGAGTGAATATCTATAATTCTTTTGGTTTCCTTCTGTAGTGTCTAGAGCTTGGAAGGGTAAGTAATCACACGTGTCCCTTTAAATAAAAGGGAAAAAGTAACAAAAGAAAACATGGTGCTGTGCCTAATTAGGTTCTTGACTTCTTGTTCTACCTTACAGGTCTTGCAGGGATGCTCAAGGCTGCTCACACACACGATGGTAGCCAGTGGCTACTGACTGAGTTATGACTCTAGTATTTTGCCCTTCACAGGGTAGCAGCAGCTTCTAAGAGATCACAGAATCACAGAGTATCAGGGATTGGAAGGAACTTTGAAAGGTCAGCTAGTCCAATCCCCCTGTCGGAGCAGGAACACCTGGATCAGGTCACACGCAACCTGCTGTTATCTTCACCAAAAAGGCTTCTCCCCTACCCCGCCCTGAGGCTGTGGGAAAGGGGAACAATTCTCTGTAGCTGGGATTGCTCCGCAAGTTGTCAGCTTCTTGCATCCTGAAAAATATTAATAAAGAGCAAATTACTCTTGTGAGGCTGCTGTAAAAAGATTCTAAAATACAGAGGTTCTAGTGTCACCCGCAGACAACAATTTGCTAAGTGTGTTTGTGTTTTGGGGGCAAGTGGAAAAAGAGCATTCCCTGTGAATGACAAGTGCCAATCTCATAATGTCATATTACTATTATGGATGAATAAAGAAAAAGGCCCATTATGTTATATCTGACTTGAAAGAAAGCTAACAAAGAAATACACTGTGGTGTTAGTGAGAGGAAGTATAGACTTGTGGTAAGGGCACAGGAGATGTTGGTTCAAATTTCTGGCTCTGCAAGGGACTTCCTCTGTAACCCTGGGTGACTTGCGTACTCCCATGCTTCGGACCTGCAGGAGCACCCAGACTGGGAGAGAGATTTCCTGGAGAGATAGGATCCCATTTAGGCACTGGAATGGGTGCCCAAGTGGCCTGTTCCTCAAGACAGGCAAAAAGGTCTCTTGAAAATCTACAGTAAAAGTAGGAAATACAGGGCTTGGCGCCCTTTTTTTTTTTTTTTTTTTTTTTTTTTATTTCTTCTTTTTCTTGTCTTTATTTTCTTCTCTTTTTCCTGTGAAAGTCTGGTTCTGATGCTGGTTATTGAGTATTTGAGAATCTGATCCTTGACCTCCCCTGGGATTCTCACCCTTAGTCATCTTAAGGCATGGTTTCCCAGCTGAAAATGGGGATAACAACGTGTCCTTTATCTTGCTGTCTGCCAGTTTTGTCTATTGAGTAGTCGAGGCTTTGGGGGGGAGAGACTGCCTCTTGCAATATACAGGTATTTGACCCTAATCTTTCAGAGGTATTGGGAGAATGAGGGACTTTAGACACCAGCGTGATGAAAAGGAACACATAAATGATGGTAAAAGCAGTGATTTTTGAATAAGCAATGAACTCAGCTCCGTATGAAACTTGGTTTTGCTTGTTATAGGAAGAGAAGACAATTTGGGTCAGAGTCAGGATTCCTTCAAGACTTGGGAATGTTGAGATTCAGACTTGTGGGTTAAACACATCTCTACCCAGAGTTAGATTAGAGTCTGTGTTGCAGTATGTTTTCAATTATATTCTGTTAGAAAAGTAATGCTGAAATTTATCTTAAGTTGTCACAGTGCTTCAAAGCATGGGCTTTCCTCTCTTTAAGTCCTTGAACAAACGCAGGATGTGTTGAGGCAAAACTGTTTCCAATTAACTTGATGCATTCTGTTCTTTAATGTTTCAGGACTTTAAGTTAAAGAAAAATCCTGTAGCCAGAGCTCAGAAGGATGATTCAGATAAAACTGCCTGGAAAGCAGTCATTTGCCTGAATTTTTGTGGCTGCACTGTGTCGGGTCCTCAGATAGCACTGGGTGACACATAGCCATGAACTTCACTGAAACTCTGGTGACTAATATTGACTGGGGATCCGACTCTCTCTGAGCCAGGTCACTGAATATCGAAGAGGGACGATGGGGGGATAAGGGATAAGGGAAATAAAAGTGATTCCAGCAGATTTCTCTGTTGCTTGTATCTAATGTACATTTTTGCTGTAGTATTTGGGCCTGGTTCAGCAGAACAAGTTTTTTGAAGTTCCAAGGCTTTTCCCCCACCTACCTGAAGCATTCCTGCTCATCACCCATCATTCTATGGAGTGTTATCCTGAAAAATTCTGTCATGTTGAAGATTAAAATGGGATTAAGAGTGAGTAATGGGTTTTCAGGTAAATCTATGTACACGCACAGCACATTAATTGTTCAGGTTCCATTCTCCAGCTCAGGACAAATACTTGCATGTTTACACTTGATGCTCTTATTTGTCAATTCCTGGAGCTGCTGCGTCAGGGATCTCTGAACAAAGCACCTTGGCAGTCTTCTGTATTTTCTTTCTTATATGTGATACCTGCATCCTTGCTCCCCCTGCACAAACACTTCCCTGCTGAACCCTGGCCAGCAACGTTATGCCAGAGCTTCATTTGAGTCACTGATGTTGACTGCTTTGCAATGCCTGGCCTGCTCAATTTCATGGTCCCTCAAGGCCAAATTTAATACCACTCAGAGTACATACTCAAACTGGCTTTGGCAAAGGTAAAAGATAAGTGGTAATGACGATAAAGATAAATCCTTGCATTTCTGTGATACTAAATAAGGAACAAAAATCATGTGATGTCAGGACAAATGGTCAGTTTCTCACTTCGGCCGTTATCCTGTTGCAAGAGTGTGTGTGACTGGTACTCGGTGCTGGAGGAGTTTTGGATTTTTTAAACTTTACAGGAAAACTTTTCATTTTTAAGATGAAAATTTATTGTGGACAAAGATGTTACTGTAGGAATCATGCTAACATTTTCCCCTTAGTTGGAGGAATTTTGTGCAGGTATTCAGTGATGCATTAGCTATCTGTAGGGAGCTATAAAGAAAAAATCTTCACAAATTGCTGAGTAGCTTTGCTGAGGATCAGAATGTTTCTTCAGCTTCTCTTCACAATAAAAATCTTACCTGGATGATCTTTTTGCCATTAATGCAATCTGTTGTGCATTGTGTGGGGGACTGTGCAGTGACAGGGTTTTAAGAAGAGAATAACTTGGATTTCAGTTTCCCAGTTGATTTTAGTCTGTTTAATACCTGTGTTAAACAATTAGGTCATTTGAAAGTTAAAGTATTGTGTTAGGTTATGGATCCAAATTATCTAGTTCGCTGTAACTGTGAACCTACTTACACCTGGTTGTCTTAAAACTAGGTACAAATTGCTCTGGTACTTTTAAAAGATCACTTTGAAATCTGAGCCCTGAAAATATAAGACAATATCTAGCACAGTATTAAACCACACTGTAAATCAGAGACGTGTTCTTATTAGGCTCTTTCTTGAAAAGTCAGGTCAAACCCCTCTTCCATCTAAACTTTTAAAAGTTTTTGATGGCAAGCTGTTTTAAATAAACTTCCTGGACTTAGAAGATGCTGGAATTTTGACATATTTTACTGTATGCACCATGGGATAATTGTTCTATTTCAGGATGATATTTGGTTGTATTATCCTTGATAAGTGTGTATTATCCTGTGACAAGTTTCCCTTGTCTGTGTTTGTAATCTTAGCAGTATGTTCTTTTCATAGAAAGAAGGTATGCTCATCTCTTAGTATAAATAAGAAAACCCAAGAAAAATAACCGAAGTGTGACATGGGTTTCCTTAGAGCTGGGGATAATATTATGAAAGCTCTCTTAATGAGGGAGAAAAAAACCCTTTTATTTTGCTTTGGAAAAATGTGGAATCTTACATCTCCTTATGGAAACCAGGGCCATGACTATTTTCTTCCTAGGAGGGTGCAAATTTTGTCTTCTGTGTAGAACTATATCCTGGTCATCACTTTGAATTAATAACCGACTGGCTGATTGAGTCCTGTCCACATTCTAAGCCATAGCAGAAAAGTATTTCAGTGAGATGTCAAACTGAGACTACTTCAATGAGCAGATTTTAAAAAAAAAAAAAAAAAAAGGTTAAAAGTCTGTAATGACAGAGTAGCAAAATCATTTACTGTAAATGGACAGGTGCTTGACTTCAAAAGAAGGAATAAATCTCCTTCCAAACCAATTAGTTTAAGACATTTTTTATTTAAAGTCTAACATATAGTCAAGAGTTTAATTGACATGCTCTACTATTTACTCTGAGAATGTATTCTAAAATTATTGTGTTGCTCCTGTAAATGCACTAGTTTCCTGCAGACAAAGAGATACATGACTGTAACAACAAGCTGTATGCATTGCCCAATGCGTGCATTAGGAAGAGTGCAACAAGATTATATCGTCCTTCTCTTTCTACAATCCTTCAAACGTATTTAGAGGAGAAATCACATCTGCTTTTGTCTGAAGAGCATCGGTGGTTTTTATGACTGGCAAATATGACTGGTGACGTGACTCAGCTTTAACAACAGTGACCTAGATCTTGCATTAATGGACATTATCTCGATAGTCATAGTGGAGACATTTGAATGCTCTGGTTTTGCAGAAGTCAGACTGTACTCAGATCGTACCCTGAGCAGCAGAGCAGATTCCTGATGGTCAGAACTGCTGTGCTGGATTGACATATGGTTTGAGAGAGACAGTTTAAATATTATCAGTAGCTTCTCAAGCATCGAGTAAATAGGACGTGTCAGGAAGTGGTATGGGTGAGATAGTGAAGTTATGGATTTCACACCAGCTTAACTTAAATGAGACTATTTCCAGCAACAATTGATATATGTTTATAATAGGACAAAAGACAGCTGGGACATTATCCAATCTGTCCTTTGACAGAAGGATAGTATTTTGAACCTTCCCAAGTTGACTGGCATTACACACTTTTACCTGCCTGCTGATTGCTGCTTATGGTACTAATTTGATCTCAAGCTTATTTTGAGAGAAAAGAGCTTCTGTTGGGACAAAAGCAACCTTGCACAAAATATTTGTGGCCAACACATTAATAGTGTGAGTGTGAGGCCCAACTCTGAAGATTGTCTGATGACTCTACCTTTAGCCAGCTAACACTGTGTTAGCTCATAAGAACTCATTGAGTTATTCAGGTTCCTGAAGTTATGAATGCACCAGAAAAGCTTTGATGGGTCAGAGATTAAATTAATTTCCTTCCTCTCTTTTGTCCTTCTTTTATTCTCTTCCCTCCCTTCTCCACCCTCTGTTTGGCTTTCCAAAGAATGTATTTTGATTTTTGGCCCTAAATTGTCACTGAGGCAATTATGGGCAGAGAATTTCAATGTGACATTGTTATGTAGTGGTCAGATTTTTATGTATGTTGTTTCTAACAAATAACACTGCTGCTGTCCCTTTTTGATTATTTCAGCTAAAGATGTGCCAATAGTAACACCTCTACATTTTAAGGTGCCCGAATAGTTGCGTTAATTTAGCAATATAAAAATGGTTGCTATATTGCAGAAAAAAATACCTACCTTCTGGCTAACTTAGGACTGCATCTACAGCACTGAAAAGAGATCCATCAGTGCCTAAGGGCTTTAAGTTGAATCTTTACATGAATTCATGGATGAGTTTACTTGGAAAACATTGACTGACACTGGAAAACAGAAGCTGGACAAAATTAACAGCAAATCCTCTCAGCAAAGTATATCTGTTGACTGTCAGCTGCCCTAGATTTTAGAGTGCAAAACCACTCAGACGGTTGCTGAGCATCAGTGGCTCAGAGAGTTGGGGAAATTAGCCTCTGGTTGTGAGAATAATTGGATTTCATTTGGGAAACTTTCAAACTTTTACTATTTTAAATATTTGAGTGCAGGTAAAGTGGTTTCTTTTCATTACTGTGTTTGAAGGGCTGGAGGGTATTTTCTTTCTGTTATTTTAGTGCCTAATTCTCCTCAGAGTATCTTAGCATACATGCACCTTTGGTGTCCTTACTAAAACACCTTCTTCCCTCCTCCTCTTTTTTCCCCAGAACACCCTGTAAGTGGGTCAATAAAAACTGGCACAGTGAGAGTGATGGCTCCAAATGGAGAAACACATATCACCTCCAAACATCCCAGAAGCACGCATCCCACTTCAACAGCCCAGCTCTCCCTTTTATCATAGGTAAGGTTGCAGGGAGGCTTGAGAATATAAGAAGAGTAAACCCAGGTTTGTTAAAAAAAAAAAAAGTCATAAAACCCACCCCATTTCTTCCTCTTAAGGATCTGTAACGTTTCCTGCGAGTCTGTAGACTTTGCAGCAATAAGTCTATTTATTTTTATCTCTGATATAGTGCTAAACAAAGGGATTCTTTTTCCCTTTCATCCTTCTAAACTGAGTTTATGGGAGGTCTCTCCTTTTTTTTCAACCCCAAACTGATATAGATAATAATTCACATCCTCTTTGATTGCTCTTTCCAGTACTTAATGAATAGCTGTTAATCTTAATGATCCTTCAGTCCTACATTTGAATGGACCACTACCCATTCCCCATACACTCTGGAGGATGTATGTCAGGGCATACATATTAATTAGGCAGAATTGTGTAAGCAGTTTTTTTCCAAAACCACCAGGGCCAGTTAGTCATCCAGACATTACATAATAAAAGTTCATAAGTTGAAAAGAATGTTCTCAACCATTCATGCTCAGTAAAAGAGAGGTTTTAAAGGTACAAATGGAAATTAGATTTCCCGAACTTCAGAAGTGAAGCATTCCCCTTAAAAGTAACAAATTACTACAATTAATAATTTAATTAACTGAAAAGGCCCACACAAATGTGGATGCACATGCATGTGTATGCATTGTTATCTATCACTGTGTTTCCTAGAAGTTTTAGGTTTAGAAGCTTAGGCTGGAACAAATCTGGCTGCTAGAGAGAGCTCCCCGCATTCAGTGAGACATTGCATGGCCACAAATGCTAATCAGCACAACTAAGACAGCGTCACACTTGAGTGACCACAAAAGAATTCAGTTTCGATGTGAGATGTTGAGGTATAAGAATTGCCTCCATTTGGGTGTCAGTGAGGCCATAAAATCCAGAGCATAATGCACTGCAAGAGAGAAGGGATGAAAGACCACTTGCAGACCTAAGAGTCATGGGGACAAAGTGAAGGATCCAGAAGGAAATACAAAGGAGAAAACTATGGAAAATGCGTATGGCCCTGACAAAGAATCTAAGTGAATGTCCAGAAGAATGCATTTTATTCTACTTATCCAATATGAACAGCAGAGGGAATTTGGGAAACTGGGTCCTAGGTATGTGGAAACTTGGTCGGTTATTCCTGATTATCTTGATATAATTGGTGTTATGTGGCTTAAATGAGGCTGTGATAGATCCACAACTTGTGTCAGAAAGAGAACATTTAATTACATGAATCTGATTAAAAGCTACTGCATTGTAACAATGAAAATAACTAAGGCATCAGCTGAAAATATAATTAATAATTTTAAAGTGCTGAAGATGTCAGGGTTCATTATTTGATTTTATGGTCAAATTCCAAGTGCCCTCTGTCATTCAGGGTCCCCTTTCAGGGAGAGTTCATTGAGAAAAGTGGAGGGAGGAAAAACGAGGGGTGAAATGGTGCAGATCCCATAAAATAATGCACTTTTTTCTCAAAGATTGAGGTTAAACTTTTGTACTTTATGAAAGGTATTAATCTTTTTTTTTTTTTTTCTGAACTTATCTCTGTACTTCCAGTTTAAAATTTTACATGCCATATTCTCTCCAGACCTGGGGAACTTCATTTCCCTTTACCCATCTCCATACATAGAAGAAGAAGTGATAATTAGTGTGACAGGGCGCAACTGTTTGGTTGGCAACAACACCCATTCACCCCAAACCCTTCCTTTGCAAAACCTGAAACCAATGCATTATATACTTCTGCTTTGCCTCATCTCCCCTCTTGTACAGTTCTCCAAAGAGTTTTGAGTAGGGTTTTGCTTCAATTCAGTATTTAGACTTGAAATTAAAGAATGATTCTTGAAAGTTCTTTTTCTTTAGAAGAAAAAGCGAAGATTCCACTCAGAAGTTTGTGAGGCAGGTTGACTTCGTGATGAAAATGGTAAAGTTGTAGACAAAAGTACCTGTTGGCAGAAACGCGCCTCAGTAGTTCTTTCAAAAGTCTGTAGTCACCTCAACTTCCATAATCAAGCCCAAACTTCTCCAATGTTACTGAGAATTAGGTGATTTCTTTTGTCTTTTTAGTCAAATAAGTATACTTATTCCTTGAAGCTATGTGTCAGTAATAAAATGTGAGAATAAAATATGCTCTTACACATATCTCAGTGAAGTTAAGTTGGTGTTTTTAGCAAAGATTTTACTGGTATTAGTAGAATACTAAAGAAGAAGTTGTGCTATTGGTAACATTAAGACTAATTCCTTTCTGACTGTCCTCTTGAATCATTCATACTGCTTTTTCACCTCATTTCCCATTCCTGATTGCTATCAGGTAGACAGTTCCTGCTTTCTTCTTCACCACCTTTAACTCTTATGAACAGAAATGAAACTCTTTTTCAGCTTTCTGATCCTTCCACCCAAGGTAGGATCTAAAGCAAACAAAAATAAATAACTGTCACACAACAAGTTGTGGAACCCACTGCGGCTGGTGGTTTTGGAAAACAAAAGTTTAAGTGTCTTAAAATAAGAATATCCTTATTTGTGCGGAACAGGCCCACAGTAATGCTCCATGTGATGGTTGTATCCCATATCCGCTCCAAAATTCCATCACCTCCTGCCTACAGACGACCTGAGAATAAGAGCGCTATCTATCTCTACTGGTCTTTTCCTGAAGATCTCCTGCTGGCCATTGTTAGAAACATGACAATCGACCAGGTACTTCTGTAGAGCGAACCCATACTTCAATTCCTGTGCAGAACATTCCTTCTCCTCTCAGGGCCCAAATTTGCCTACCCAAATACATATTTGAACAGGTACCAGTGTCCAGCATAGACTGAAAATTCTTTAGGACAGAGATAATATCTTCCTTTTAATGACTGCCTTGTATGTAAAGTCGAGGATGGAAATAATCATGATACTATATGCAAGAAAGGTCCAGTTCTGCCCTCATGTAAGTGAGAAGCAGGTTGCATTCTCTGACATAGACTTGTTTATGATTTACATCAGTGATTGTCTAGGATAAATATTTTCATAGTGATTTGCAGTTTTTCTTATGGCAAATTGAAATGGAAGGTCATTTTTTGATAGTCTGAGATTCCTTTCTTACTGAGTTCACTCTTTCAAGTCTACTGGTTAATTCTTGAATAGAAAGTGATTTTTGCAGATAGTACCAAAGGAATATCAGCTGATGTTTTTGCCTTTAACACATGCATAGATGGGTATCAGGGCCAATGTACACAAGCTGGAACACAGGAACTTCCATCTCAACATGCAGAATTTTTTTTTTTTACTTTGAGGGTGACAGAGCACTGGAGCAGGCATCCCAGGGAGGTTGTGGAGTCTCCTTCTCTGGAGATGTTCAAACCCCACCTGGATGTGTTCCTGTCCAACCTGCTCCAAGTGCTTTGGCAGGGGGGTTGGATTAGATGATCTTCAGAGGTCCCTTCCAACCCCTACAATTCTGTAATTCTGTGATCTGCAGGATGGTGTCTCAGGAACAGAGAGGAAAGAAAGTATTTATCAACAAACTCAAGGACTGCAGCCCGAAAAATTTGTTGTTTTTTAATGTGCTCCATTGATAAGGGAATGTCTGATGGGTAGAGAGGAAAACTAAAACGATGAGCCCTTGTTTAACTGGAATAGTTTTTAATAAACAAATCTAGTGGTCATTTATCCAAACATTAATTATTAAATATTTGCACAGTAGTTAGAGTATCCATGCATTTCATTGTGACCTCTCATCTTAGGAGCTGGCAGGGTAGTATTGCAGAGCGACTGGAACTTCTTGAGCTTTTGCATGAAATCAGCAAGTGAAGCTTCTGCGGTGCTCTGACCTTAGAATGTTTTCACTGTAGTTGTTGAAACTCTGTGTAACAAACTGTCTTTGGGTCCAGGGGGAGGAGACAACAGGGGAATGACAACTTGGAAAACTACACATCAGACAACTGATATATATAGAGGAGGGCAGCCATGCAGGGAAACAGTAAAATCTAGTGCTGAAATTTGCATTCAAACAGGGGCTCCTTAAATGTCAGGAGTAGTTTTTGGAGACTGATGTTATCAGTAATCACAGACTCATAGAATAACGCATTGGAAGGAACCACAAGGACCAACCTTTCTTGGCAAACACATGGTCTAGACAAGGTGGCCCAGCGACTGAATCTTAGAAGTATCCAATGTTGGGGAATGCTCCAGTTGCCTGGGGAGATTATTCCAATGGCTGATTTCTCTCACTGGGAATTTTTTTCCTCCCTGGTCCAATCGTAATCTACCCAGGAGTAACTTGTAACCCTTGTGTTTTTCCATACAACCCCTGGTAAAAAGGGAGTCTCCATCTTCTTTCTAGCCAGCCTTTTAATATTGGAACGTGGTGATAAGATCTCCCCTGTTATTAATATAGTATGTTCAACTGCCTTCAACTTACAGGGACAGTACCTGGTTCTCGCCTGCGAGACTTGTGGAAAATGACTCTGCCACTTGTGTGCTTGAGCAGAACCCTTGTCAGCGTAGTACTGCGTAACACAGTGTCAGGAATTGGTGACAAGGTGCCAGAGTTTGTCTGCGCTTGCTGTAGCACACTGACTGGCAGCATGCCACACTACCACCCTTTTTGTAAGTGAGAAGCACCATCAAATGCAGCGAGCCAATTTTCCTCCTATAGCTCCTTGGAGTAGTAGCTACAAATCCTGTTCTTGTGCGGCCTGGGTTTGCAATGGGGAACGATGCTCTGTAATACCAAATGCATCCATGCTTGCCAAAGGTTATATAAAGGCTTTTTGGGTTTTTTTTGTTTGTTTGACTGTAAAAAGTCATTTGCAGAACTTCAACCTGGACTACTTGAAATAATAGAACTGTCACTAATATGGTATTTTTTTTTTTTAAAACTGGGTGCAAATTACACCCTTTTGCAAGACCCTGCTGGGTAATAGCAGAAACAAAACAATAGAAATGAGGCAGACCAGTGAGAGGAGGCAAACATAAATCTAAGATGCTGAATCCTAGGGAGACAGGAGTAGCTTCCATTATGAACAATTCTGCTTCTTTTCATTTATTTCCTGTCTCCATCCCCCAGTGTTTCTATTATTCTATAGGGCATCGTATTACTGATTTAGATCAATAGTAGACTTCCCAAGATGTTTGTTCTTCATCCAGTTTTACATGCAGAATAGTTGAGAGGGTGTGGACATTAAAGGGAAACAAAGAGTAATGCTAATTTCAGTACTTCGTTTGTAAATCAAACTTTATGAGTCTCTTTAAAATCAGTCTTTGCAAACATACTATTTCAAAGTGCATTTTAAGTGACTATGATCTGACTGCAAATATTGTCCTGATGAGTTCTGGCTGTAAAGTGGAGAGCCAAATGATGTTTTGGAAAATCTCTGTTGTATTTAGTTCTGGCTTAGTCACTAAAGCAGTCGCTCACACAGTGTTCACAAGCTTTAGAAAAACTGTGTACAGTTCTGTATATAACTAGAAAGATTACTGATAGGTTTTCAGACAACCTTATGGGTCATGATAGAACAGTTTCAAAGTCCAGCTATGATTTTTGCTGCTTAAGTTATTTGGAAAAAAAGAAAAGAAAAAGAAGTGCTGTTAGGAATAATTTGTTGTAAAAGAGTCCTGAACTAATATAATCTTCCCCTTTCTGAATGTCATAGAATATTGATTCCTATTTGCTGTTGTGTTGTTTTTTTTTCCTTCCCTAAATAACTTTTGGTTTCCTGGTAACTTTTAGGCTCATTCTTTTAATCGCTTATCAACATGTAGAGCTGTAGGATAGGGGTCTAGAATATTTCCCCATCCCCACAGGCATTTTCACAGTGCAGCTGTTGATCATGTGAACATATTCACGTTTCCTTCACAGCTAACACCCTGCAAATGTCTGGCGTGCCTGGAGATGGTAAACGTGTTCAGAGCAAAAGCAGCTTTCTTCTTATAGGGATGGTATGTCAAGTTTCTAAGAGGCGAGGGAATTTGAAGTGAAAATAAGGTTTTCTTCAATTGCGTTTTAAGATAACACAGGCAGACCATCAGCAAATGAGAAGAAAGTGTGTCATGCTGGGATATGGATCTAGGAATCCAGGCATCAGAAAAACAAATAATTTTCTTTATTTTTATTCCCTTAGAAGTAAAAAGCATTTCACAGATTTTAGATTTTTAGCTTGTCTCATCTCACTTTTTTGGTAAGAGATTTTCCTTAGCTGCCTCTTTAAAACTCTCTTCTGCTGTGAAGTTTATTAAAATGTTGACAGCTGTCAGACTAGGGATGTGCTGAGAATGCTGCCTGTCACACTGACCAACTGTGTCACCGCTTCTTTGTTCTTCCATCTGCCTGTCTTTTTCCATTTGTCATTTTTGTCCCACTCCTATACTCTAAGAGCCTTTGAGACAAGTAACATTTTTGCAAGGTGTTTTGTACAGCACCTACACCATTGCTCCTGATGCATGTCATCCACTGCAGTTTTGTTCCATTTATTAGGATCCCTTTTCTAGCTGAAAAACTCTATCTGAAGTACCCCTGTTATACCAAATACAGGAAATCTCGTATGATTGTAATTATAATTTTGACAAGAGTCTAAAATGTTTAAAGAAGAATCTCCAAGGCATTAACTTCTGTCTGTGCTTGCTGCTTCTCTACAGCGGAGCTCATGCCTTTATGCAAGGATTGAATAATCCAGTCAACTAATTAACTCTACCTTCTGTCATTTTTTTGAACCCTTTCATTTGGCAGTGCATGCATGTTTCCCTCTGTAACCTTGTGAACCTAATATAAGACAGTGAATTGTCATTTGAGCTAATCTAACCGTATTCTTTTCCCTATTTAAGGAAATAATAAGGCTACAAGGACACATTTACGGCACATCAAATTATTCAGGTCTTCTGTATTCAGTGAAGCTCCTTTAAACAAAAATCTGATAAAGGAATAAATATGTAATGATGAGTAAAATAATGTATAGTGGGTATAGGTGACATATCTAATTCATGCTTCTGTATTCTACATTGCCTAAATCACCTGATTATGTATGTTAGGCTTATATGCCAGCAAAGTGCACAGCTGTGTTTAAGGTTAACCCTTAGAATGCATCTGTCCCCACAACCTTCTTTCCTTCTGGTAGCTCATGCTCCATAACTACTTCTGAACTGCTGATCTTTTCTCAATCTTTTTCATCAGGAGGGATCCAGTCTACTGAAGGCTTTTTGTTTGCTCTCTGCCTTGCTGATGTCCACCCACCTTGGGACTTCTCCCACCAGTCTTCTCCAGCTGCAGCAGGCATCTGCTTTGTAATCACACCACCTACTTCCTTGAATCATGAAGATAGGTCATCTTTTGTACTACTGCTCTTATCCTGTCCTAATAAGGATATTAAAGATGAGGCGACTCAATCTGGGAATAGTATTTCTAGAGTCATATAAGGCTCACAGATACATGGACAGATAGATTGTGTCTCCAGTGGATGTCTTGTTTTTTGAAAGACCCATTTATATTTCAAGTAATATTTTGCAGTTTCCTAGATATATTCTATTTGCCAGTCATAGCCCAGCTATAGGATGGCCAGTTTCTAAGCACTCACCTATGCTTTAGGCCTCTCACAGTGTAGGGAAATGCATTTTCACCATTTGCAAAAAGTTCATAGTTAAATTATTGTTTAATTATTGTAAAAAAACAAAAACCAAAAACAAACCCACAGCCAACCACAAGACCCCTAGCACTCCCAGCTTCCTCTACTTTTCATTATTAGAAACAAAGCAAAACTCTTGTCTTATACCATAAGTGATTTTATATTTGTCTTACAGCTTGTCCTTGTAGAGGGAGATAGAAAGGAATGGAAGTGTCAGTCTCTGAATAATGAATCCTCTTTTTCCTTTGTAGAAGTTCTTCAAGAATGAAACACATAAATTTTACCAATTCTCTATGAAGCAGAAAGTTAAACTGCAAAGTGGAGTATTGTATTTGTTTCTTTTTGGTTTAAATATCAATGTGTTAGAAGGAGAAAAAAAAAAAAAGAATCAACTAAATAGAATCATAGAATTGTTAGAGTTGGAAGGGACCTTGAAGATCATGACAATCTTCGAGTTCCAAATCCCCCTGCCATGGGCAGGAACACCTCCCACAGACCAGGTTGCTCAAAGCCCCATCCAGCCTGGCCTTGAACACTCCCAGGGATGGGGCATCCACAACTTCTCTGGGCAACCTGTTCCAGTGTCTCACCACTCTCACAGTAAAGAATTTTTTCCTAGTATCTAACCTAAATACTACCATGTTAGGACTGATCTTTCTGTTGAGACCTGGTCTTACGCAAATTAACCTTTCCTGTTTGTCCAATCCCATCTTTCTTAAATCTTGTTGTAGCATTGAGGGGAAAACTATGTGTACACACCTAAGAGTATAGAGGTGTGGGCATGTTAGCAAGAATAAGGCAGTTCAATATTGTGCATTAATGAAATAGAATGAAAATAAATGTCCGCTGAAAGCAAGTCCCACCAACAGACCAGTTCAGCAAAGTGAATGAAGCAGAGAGGCAGCAGTGACCACAATGACATACAGCTAGATGTTATGGCTTCAGGCTGCGTTCTGCCTCTGAGCAGTCATTTGATAACACTGTGATCCAGGAACATAGTCATTTCTTTCTGTACATTACCATAGCATGACCTGCTCAGCTTTAAAAGCAAATCTTCTGTGATTGTTTTTGTCCACTTCTTACTTGATGATCTGTTTTGTATCAATGAGGATAGAATATTTCATACATATTCATCAGGGAAATTTCTTTTTTGGGGAGGTTGTTCAAGGCTTTTTATCTTCACAATAACAGGACTTCTAAGTTTGTGTTTGCACGAAATGAACTGCATTTTGCATCGTCTTCACCTTCGCGTTTAGGGTTGTTCCCTTTACCTCTCTCTGTTATTAACCCTAAGACATGTGATCTCATATCTGCATGCATTCTGTCATGTCTCATTCTTTGAGTAAAAAACACTTTTGGAAGGTGGGAAATGAAGGGCTGGAATAAATTCTGTAGACATGCACAGGGGTTTCCCCCTTTCTGCATCCAGGTGGTGCTTGTGGGAAGCAGCTGCCTTGATTTTTTTCCATCTTTCTTTTGTGGAAACCTTATGATCTAGAGCTTTGTGCTAGGCTGTGATTATACGTCACCTCTTGTATGCAATATCACATTCAGATCCAACTTCATGGAAAGGGCAGCAGGTTCCATATAACAAAGGAGGCATAGCATGGATACAACAACAGGCTACCATGAAGCAGCCTGGATGGACTTTAGTTGGGCACTCCAAAAATCAGCAATACTGCAAGAGGTAAGACCTCAGCTCCAAAACTTCTCTACCTTCCCAAACAATTGCTGCTCTCTGGAAGAATTTGAATGAGTCTCAGTGCATGGTGTTTTTCTCTGTTTTAAAAAGGCTGTGAAACTCTTCTAATGAAATGAGTGCATATCAGTGTTTTCAAACAAAGATATTTCTAGATGTATTTACTGAACTACTTGGACGCTACTGGAACTACTGGACAGGGAAACCTCCTCAATATCTTTTAGCAATTGGGGATGCAATGCACAAAACTTTCCTCCTTTCTGTTTTCAAGCAAGTCATGTCAGTGTTTCTGCCAATAATATTATCTTCTGTGTTTTTTATACACACAAATATAATGCACCTATTCTTTGGGGATTAAAATATAGTCTTGATGGTTCAAACCATATTATATTAGCCATCCCACTGAAGCCAACAGGAGTGTCCACAGAAGGAAGGAATGTAGGTCTGAGCCTTTGATTCCTGTAGCGTTCTTCTTTAACCAAACCAAAATATTCCTTTCTGTTTGGATTATGTTCAGTTGCAGCTGAGAGATGATTGTTTGTCTTTCAAATTCCATTCACATGACTATCTTTTCGTAACTGATATATGATAATTTATACTACATGCTCTCAGGACTATGTCATGTGAAAAGTAATATTTAGATAGCCAAATATCTGACACAAAAAGTACAGGACTATCACACACACACATGCTTAAAAGTCCAAGAAATCACATTTCCCAAGTTGCTCATATCTTTCCCTTTCACTGTTTGTGTTGGTTTCCTTTCAGTAAATACAACTGCAGATCTTTGGCCTGTGCCACATGTCAAATAAGGATAAGAACCCTCTACATGGAAGTCAATTTTCAAATGTAAATGGACCAGATATGTAAATCTCAACAATTTCCCTATATATCTTTAAACTGTCAGATTATGCATGTATATGTGCAAGGGGTAGTTCGTACATTTAAGAATCCATTTATGAAGATTAAACAATTTGTGTGTGGAAAATAAAATATGTTTAGAGCATGCACTTTGGCATTGTACACACTTTGCCAGAGTAGTTGATGGAATAAATATTGAATACCTCATTTAAGGACACAGAAATACAGAATTGCCTGAAGTCAATAAAAAAGGAGAAGAGAGAAAAGGATTTTTCCCCTTAAAATATTTTGCTACTTTCTGAGTAATTTATTCTGTGCACTGTCTTGCTTAAATCCAATGTAATGATAGAAAAGCTTGAATATTCTTTCTTTCTTTCTTTCTTTCTTTTTATTACTTTGCAATTGCTGGGGAAATTGTAAGTATCTGGAGTTTAGATTTGGAAGTATTTAACTACTCCATTTGCATCTGCATTAACATATAATACTATCTTTAATTCTGTATTTAACACAGGAATTTTTTTTGTTTGAAAGATATACTTCTAGGAATACATTAATTGTCCTGTGACATGTCTTTAAATATTAGAGTTCAGTAGGACTGCTCTTCATCTTTACTTTCATAATAAATACTGAACGTCACACCTTTTCAAAGATCCAAATTGGAAACATCTTTAATCTTACTAAAATGAGTGGAAGCTCAACACATGTGCATATGAAATTTAGGGAATTGTTATCCCAAGTATACCTTGTGACGATAATTGGAAAAAATTAATTTACTTCATGTGGCTTTGAGGGAGATGAATAGTCTGCTATGTTCCCAGGAAATAGAGAGTTTGGAATTCTTTACTTTTGTTGTTACAGAACTGTCTGCAAAGTTTGCATGCTCAAGTAATTTTTGGTGTACCTATCCTTAAAGAAGTAATCCAAAACAAAATCTCAGGTTTTCCCTGTGTGAAGCTTATTCATATTGCTACAGTGTTTTTTTTACATTAAATTTTGAATATTGAAAATAATTTGTCCCTTTGTTTTTAATATTCATGCAATAGAATTGATTTCAAGCATCAAAGTAGAATAAATTATACATATGTACGTATACATATATATAGTTATGTATATATACATCGAGACTTAGAAGACTGTCAATAGAATGAGCCCATGTTGAGGTGGGTTTGGATGCATGCTAGCAGGTACAGTCTGAGGCAGAGGGGCTTAGACTGGGAGGCTTTTTTGAGTTCTGGGTGGCAAGCTGGTTAATCAAGCTCTTGTTCAACTCATTTTCCTTGCTTTGTTCCCACCTTAAAAAAAGTACTGTGCAAGCCATCCCCTTTCTAGCATATTACCAGCTGGACAGAAGCTGACATGAACCTTCTAGGAAAGCTGAGATGTGGTATAATATTGAAATTCAACTGCAGTCAGCAATTATAAGGTGTTATCTCTGAAAAGCAGAGGGGATTGAGAGGATGTGCCATGAAAGAATTAATGGAGTATCCACTTTAATGCTCTCCTAGGAATGAAGGCATGTTCTGCAGAAATCCAGTTCAGCATGCAAGCTAATACAGCAGCTTCTGGGTCAGCTGGATCTCCCATGAGGTGAAGGTGAGACTGCAGAGTCTCTGCGGTCTGTTGTTGGTGTCTCTGGGCTAGTGCGCCCTCAAGAAACAAGTTTTCTAGAAATTAAATCTCTGGGACCTGTATTTAGACATACAATTTCAAGGGGAAATGAGTCCCAGAATCCCATTAGGAAACTATTCAGCTCTAGGGTTGCAAGAATATTTAGTGGTGTGGAACGTCTACTGCACTGATTGGTGCTAAGGTACCAGTGTTCAGGTTTTTTTCCTTCGTCACAGCTGCATGGGAATCTGTTGGAATGTAGAGTAGGTTGCTTATCAGCTGGTACAGTGAGACATAGAGTCAGCCTCAGCTGCTCTCAAGAAACCATGAAATAGATGAATTTTAGAAGGTATATTATTTTGTGAGGCAGTATAAAAGAGAACAGTGACAGCCACCCAAGAGTGGCTATAGGGCTGGAGAGGAAAGTCTTTCCACTTATGAAACACCTTTAAAATGTCAAGAGGTGATTTTTAATGTTCTCCAGTGGAAAAAGATAGTAGGGATAGCACCCACAATGCTTAATGGTGTCCTGTAAAAGATATTTACTCTGTTTTAGTCGTTTTAGTCGTGCAAATGTTGTCTTAGTCCATGGATTTGTGTATTGCAGATTGCTGTCTTGAGCTGAAAGCTAAAGAATGAAAAAAAAAAAATTGCATCTTCTCATTCATTTGACCACAGAAGGATGTTATAGAGCTAATTTTGAGGAAATACTTGTAACTTTGTGCAGAAAACCTTAGCTGATACAAAACCTACACTCGTTTACAAAAGTGGCTTCCTCAGAAAACAAAATAGCCAAGCACTAGTCAGATGCCAGGCCCGTGTTTTACTGTGCCATCAGCAAGTTAGACTATTTATTCTGTGGAAAACTGACTGCTGCCTCTTGTTCAAAGCAGGGGCTACACCCATTTCTCTGCTTCTGTGGTGACTCCCGGCCTTCTCACCCGAGTGCCGCTTTCTGAGTCTGTACCTCCTACTTTTCCATGTTTGTTGTCAATGCGCAGGACTAAAATCGTATTTTCATATTTCATTGCAGCCGAGGCCCCTTAAAGCGTAGGGTTGCAAATGTGAAAGAGAGATATGTTGTTCCCTAATGGCTTATTACCATCTCATTTGCAATTCAGATCAGCTCTAAATTGACTGAAATTTTTAAACACATAGCAGGCAGTTTAAACTAATGATTGTCTGGAGGTTCACATCTGACACGAACTAAGCTTCTGTTCAAAACAAATTGCAAATAATTCCTCCCTCAGAGTCAAAATGTCACTTTTTACACTGTGCATTGTTGCCGGATTTTGTCAGTTACATTAAAAAAAAAAAAAAAAGAACAACACACACCAAAAAATCTACTACCCACTGAGCGCTTTGAATTAGAAAGTGGAGTGACACTCTGGTTGTTCCCACTCCCCTCTTATTTACAATAACGTATATATATATATGTGCCTGGCTCTCTTCTGGCTGATCAGGAATCCTTTCCCCACCTCAGTTCCCTGAAACCCCTCAGCCTGCGCTGAAGGCCCCAGGGGCCAGCAATAGGCCCCGGTTGCCTAGCAACCCCCAGCAGGCTGTGGGGCTGCTGTGGCCTGCCTCGGCCTGCCTCAGCCTGTCAGCCTCTCTCCCTGCATTTCGCCTTGGTCCCCCCCTCCCTGTGGCTGGCTTGTCCAGGCCTACACAGCCACAGTCCTGAAATTAAGGGTGTCAAGGGTGGCTGTGGCGTGTTGGAGGAAGAATGAGCTCTGCACAGATTAGGTGCCATGTGTCTTGACAGGCTATGCTGAGCGTTGTGCTCTTTGTTGAACAATGGGCTGTGCTGGCAGAGAGCTACAGAGCTGCTTTTTCTTCCAGCCGTAGAAGTGTACAACTGGCTTAATCCCTCAGTGTTTCCTTTTTTCAGCACCCTACCCTCTAACGGCTACTTAAAGAAGTAATACATAGTTTGGCTTCAATTACATCATGATTTCAAACCCCTTAAATTCGATGATGATAAAAAGGGAAGCTCTTTAAAAATGTCCATTGGGGTGGAAAGCAGATGTTTAATGTGTGATTGAAATTGCGTTTCCCATGAAAGAAAGAACCCATCTGAGGTGACTTGCTGTTGAAATTTCGATAACTTACAACTGCTGATAACTAATTGTGAACAGGGAGGTATTTGCTATTTTCTAAAGGGAATCAGTTTATGTGGAGAGGGGATTGAAAAAAAAAAAAAAAAGTTTACAGTTCCCTTTGAGTAGTCCCTGTGTATTTCCACTTTGTAGCATCTGACCACAGGGCCAAGGTTATGACAGTCTCTTTTCTTTTTTACTCATGGTGTTACTGTATCATGTCTGTTACATGTTACTTGGAAAATGTTTGTTACTTAACTGACATGTTGCTATCTCTGGGCTCCAAAAAAAAGATAATTTTTCAAAAATTATGTTCATCAAGCTACTCATTCAGTTGCTATTTATGTTGTAATCTTGAACTGTGTATTGATATATTTTGTACAACATCACATTTCTCAAAAGCTTTTGCATAGCACTTGTCATACTTACTGATTTCTTTGGTCCTTTTTTCCACTGAGAAATATTTCTTGAACTGTTGTTAAAATGGCAGGTAGACGAAGATCCCTGCTCAAAGAATATTTTCTTGTGAGAGAGAATATGGTAAAGTGACATGTTTCTTATCTACTGAAGTGACCATTTCACTGAAAAATTCAATTTTCTTTCTGTAAATCGTGAATCCAGAATTGGTTTTTTTGTCCTGCAGAAGTCTCCAGGGAGACCGTATTGTGCCCTTTCAGTATATAAAGGGAGTGTCTTGTCTTATAGTGACAAGGGGCAACAGTTTAAAACTGAAAGAGGGTAGATTTAGATTGGATAAAAGGAAGAATTTTTTTAGAATGAGTGTGGTGAGATACTGGAACAGGTTTCCCAGAGAAGTTGTGGATTCTCTATCTTCACAAGTGTTCAAGCTCAGGTTGGACAGGGTTTTAAACAACCTAATCAATCTAGTGAATGATGTCCTAGCCCACAGGAGGAGCTTTGGACTAGATGATCTCTAAAGGTCCCTTCTACTCCAAACCATTCTATGATTCAGTGCATACTTTGGAGGAGGACATGTGGTGTTTCTTGACCATGTTCTAAAACGTGTTGTGTGATGTTCAAGACTGTAGTTCTTACAGCTTCACTCAGCTGTTTTGCTCCTGGTCAGATTTATGACATAATGTTGAGGTTTCAGCCAAAATGACCAAAACCAAACTGACAGATGGCCCTTCCTCCCCCCGGAAAGAAAGGAGAGGAAGAGGATAAGGAGATTTATGAGTTTAGAATGAACTAAACTCCTTTAATGAAGTAAAAATACTAAAATTAAAGTAAGAAGAAAATAGTGAAATAGATACAATATATACAAAACTGTATCAAGCTCCCAGGATGATAATCATGTCACCAGCAAGCATCAGGAAAGAGTTCCAGACTGGACTCCATAATCAACAGGAGCTGGATTCCAGTTCTGGAGTCAGGAATGCTCAGATCGTGGTCAGAGGCAGATGAGCAGACAGGGTCCTCTTCAGATGTTCACCATTGAAGAAAGATAATTGACCCTTTGATCCCTCAGCTTTTATAATGAACGTGATGTGGATGGGATGGAATACCCCAGCTGGTCAATTTTGGTTCACCTGTCCTGTCCTCTCCTTCCTACCCCTCTACGCTTTTCCTCTTCTGACCCTCCAACGGGCCAAATAACGAAATTCCCTGACCCTGGTTGTTCTAGCAATCAGTATAAGCAGGGTCTTTCTGCACACCATTGCTTGGTAAAATCGGGTCTTAGCACTGTGAGAGTGAACAGCTTCTGAACAATACACTGTTCATNTGAACAATACACAGTACATTTCAGAATTGACTTAGAAGAGGCCCAGCTAAAAAAGTAAAATTGTAAAACAGAAAACGGGTTTGTTTTAACTCAAACCAGGACACAAGATACTAGATTTATAGTATTACCCTTAATTTAGGTCAAGATAGAATTTATAATCGATTTGATAAAGAGGCTATTCCAGGTACTTCATGCTTTGATGCTAAGGTGATGTGCATGGTATAAATAATAAGACAGGTACTTTTTCCCTCTCACAGCAGTAGTGAACCTTTTTTTTTTCTTTTTTTTTTTTTTTTTTTTTTTTTTTTTTTTTTTTTATTTTCTCTAC
>VXBJ01003450.1:78841-150928 GCA_013400055.1 Nycticryphes semicollaris
ATGAACTGTTTTCTAGTACAACATGGTAGAGACCAGAATCTTTTTTAATTTCTCACTTTGATGCAACAGGGCCACAGAAGAACAGATTTCTTGCAAATAACTCAAAAGCCATTTTAAAGAATTGCTGAGCTGCTTATTTATTGCATTAGCTTTGACATGAGGACCCATGGTCTCTATAGTATGGGTCTCATGAAGGTACCGTGCAAATCAAATTATTTCAAGTAGCTTTTGTCATATTAAGTTATGGTACATGTGCTGTAGGCTTAGGATGTTGGAACATCCAAAAGGTTCTGAGGCTTTAGTTAGGCTTGGATAATCATCAAAATACATGGAAACTTCTTTTTAGCTATATGAACTATTTTTGTCCATGAAATTGGGCTGGAAATCTCCCAAGAATGGCTCCTGGGGAAGATTATTGTTATTTGAATCAGTTGGCTAATGAAAAGACCTATTGTCATGTATGACTGTTGGCCTAATACTGCAAAGCATGCACAGTGCTTTCAAACATGAAGTCTGTAAAGGGAAGCACAATAATATTTATATATGTTTCTGGAATTATTTTTACCTTAGCAATAGAGTGAAAAGAACAACAGAGAGACAAGCCGTATTATATAACATACTTTGCATAATTTTGATTCCAACTTGTTTAAATTATAAGTAAACAGAGCAGGACATTGCTGGGAAGGGTTTTGTTGGTTTTTTTTTCCTGTGTTAGTGTATAGTAACAGTGATAGTAACAGTGATTTGTTTGATGATTGTGCGCCTAGTAATTCCGATAAAGCTGTAAAATTGTAATACTCTTTATTAACTTCAAATTTATTTGACACTTGAAAGCTGGAGGGAGGTAGTCTGCTTGCCAGTGGAAAAAAAAAACAACAACAAATTCCATCCGTAAATGAGAATATTTTGAGAGTTAGTCATTTAGTGCACAAACTAATCCTATTCATTGAGTGCACATGCATGTTATGTATTTTGTATTCTGCAAACTCCTTTGCAACATGTGGTATATGATAGGAATGATACAAGTTATATAGCTTCTTTGATATGCTAGAGTGAGTGGTTTTAGCATTTTTGATGACTCACACTGTCGGTAATGTGAATTAATAAGTGATCTGTACTCGTCAGTGTAATGAAACCCTATAATTTATTAAAAAGAGAAAAGGGTTCCCATAATTAATGTGGTGATGTTTGACAGGACAAGTGAATTTTCGAGGGACTACTACTATTAGATATTGTTGGTAAATACTATCAATTTTTATGCTTGGCAAAGCACTTTCTGTTAGCAGACTGGATAAAATCTAAAGAAGTATTTGTCGTAAAAGTGTTCTGTAACAAATTTTGACTAGTGTCTATGCCATCATTTTTTAAATGCTTGTGAACTATAGGAAGTCCCAGTCCAAGGCAAGTCCCTACAAGTTTTAGTGAGGCTCAGTGTCAATAGTACACAGAACATTCCTCTATTCTACCAGTAGTTCTTGAGCGGGAGACCAAGTGTTTCTGTCACCCTGAAAACCCTTCAGGAACCTCCTGTCGCTTAGTTTGTTACCACTGGCACTGTGTACCAAGGAAGAAAAATAAGATGATGTGGACTGGCCGATACTGACATAAAATGTGCCTCTCGAAAGAACTTCAGAACTCTGTCATGAGGAAAGAAGCAAAAGGTGATTACATGCCACGGCAACTTATTCTACCCAAAATACGGAATGTTAGCATGAGATTCTAGAGCTCTTTGAATGATTGAAAGAGCATAAACATGGTGGTATGAAAGACAATCAATGACAAAGTAAGCAACAGGGTTTGTTTTTTCCCTCAATGTGTAATAAAATTAGAGATTGAAAGGTGGGCTCTGTATTTTCCTTCAAAATAGCACTGTATTTTCTTTGTGTTCCAAAGAATCTGTACATGGGACCTTAAAAAAAGAAAATACAAGAAAGAAAATGAGAGAAGTTAGTGAACACTTTTTTCTTTTCTTTTTTTTTTTTTTTTTTCTTATTTACCAAAGATAAGGACAGTTTGTGCTGCTTTGACCTGTATGGAAAAAATATATAGCTCAGAGGACATTACACACCATTACTCATCTGTTTTCATTTTCTCCTCATAGTTAAATACATGAAAGGAAATGAAAAATCACTATGAGAAAAGGTAAATTTTAAAAATGTTCAATTATAAGGGGATATATCTAAATGTAGCCTTTAAATCCCAATAACAGTAGATGTTGTTGAGATGTTATCTGATAGTTGTTGAGTTGTTCAGGGAAAAAACGTTTGAAGACTGTGGGTGACATTCTTACTCTTTTCCAGGTCTGATGTTAATTTGAATTTAACTTCATTCCTAAAATGGATATGAGCATAAGGAACTTGAAAAAGGTATCATTATGTTTTAAAACTAGTTTTAAACCTCTTTTTATCACTTAGTGTCAACCTATGGATAGTCAGTGTTAAATTTCAGTTGAATTGAACATTGAGGCTCAGCTTCAGTCTTCATGGTTTATCGAAGTAATTTGCAGGCATAAGTCGTTAAAAGCTTGAGATAGAAATAGTCATACATGTAAATAGCTTTACAGAGCAGTAAACCCAGTAATTTCAGTGGGAATGTGTATCCCTATGATGTTATTTCCATGTGTGATTGTAGTATTTGATTTCCATAGAATATGGATATATACATAAGTATGATTACTGAGTTTACAACTCTGACATAATTTGTTTTTTGTATAAATTTCATTTATAATAAACAGACTCAGTTTAAAATGTATCCCTCAGAGAATTTCTGTTGTTCAGAAATTAAATTTAGAAGATATGTGTGGTTTCTGCATTTATGCCTGGTTATTAGAATTGTAATTAGAATTGCCTCTGAAATAATATTGTGAAGGTAAACTGTATCTGTATTGTACAGATGATTTGCCAAGTTATAGTCTCTTTGTNGAACAAAAAGTGAAAAAAAAAAACAAAAAAGGCACTGTGGAGAGATTATCACATTACTAGTTTAAGCAGCTGATTCCAAATGACATATACTGTCAGTAAAATCTTCCCTCGTTGGCTTTAAAATCCTCCTCTGTTATTCCTGTTTGCTCCAGTGCCTGGATATAGTCCTAGAGTCTAGACACAAGTCATGACTAGCAAGTTAGATTTCTATTTTGCATATCTCTCTCCCTCGGTTGTGTTCAGTGATAAATGCTCTCGGGGGTGAATTGGTTTGAACATCATCCCATTTAGATGCGGTGTCACAAGGTCTTATCTTAAGTTTAGTGCCATCTGTGGAAACCTGAATATCACTTTTCAAAGGTGACAGAACTGAGCCTGTATTTCAGCCATGTGGACCTTTCCTTTCTGTTCCTATCATTAAGCAATCGTAAATGAACAGAAGTGAAGAAACCAGCAGAGTTTTAAATATAGCCAATTTGAGCATTGAATAAATAATTAGAAGATGAGCAATTTTGAATGATGGAAATATGAAGCAGTCAAAAGTTAATATGTTTGGGAAAAACATCTTATTGATATCGGTTTCTTTTGTTTAGAAAGAACATGCTTGTTCTAAATTCAGTTCTGTATGAAATAAGAGATTGGCTGTGGAACTGATTTTATTGGATGAAAGATAATATTGCTCAGGTTTTACGAACATGCACTAATTACCAAAATATTAGTGAAATAAGCATGTATTGTTCTTATTAACGACTGGAGGAGGGAGAGTTGCCAATCGGCCTGTATTGTGCCTTGAACGTTCGGAGCCTGAAGGCACTTGACGATGAAGGTGTAGCTTTGAATGTGCTCATGGTCTTCGAAGTCCTTCTGTCTCCGTGACAGCTGTGATGACTCAGAATATTAACCAAATCACTTTTAAATACCCCTTCAGCTAAACAGCTGCAAACCAGATAGCTTTTCAGTTGTTTAGAATAATTTTTGTCATTCTCTTCTATCTTTCTTTATGAAATTAAAAACTCATAATTGTACTAAAACAGGCTATAATAAAGCCAGTGCATGCAAAGTTTTAAACAGTTGTTTTAGCACTGTAATTTTTAAGCAGTTAATGAAAGTCATTGTTTTAGATCTAGTCATGTAAGTGTAAAATTATGAATGTCTGCCCTATTAATCAAGTTGCTTTTGAATTCTGAAGAGATTCTGAGGTAGGAGTTTACTCAGTGAGACATAATCATTTTTCCAGCTCAATACAGAGCAGTCCCATTATTTGTGTTTCCTTTTGAATAAGAACTCACACTGTAATTCTAAGCACTTGTGATAATTATAAAGGATATTTTTTCTTTTTTGCCTTTAAAATGCTCCCCCCCACCCCGCCCCGGCATTTGCATTGTAACAGAAAATAGGATATTATGATAAGATTAAATTCTAGGCTGAGCACTTCCATATTGTGTGGCAAATTTTATCCATTTTCCTCCTTGACAGTTGTGTTGTACAGCTGTGTGTTTTTAAACCACTGTTGCATATGCCTCAAGTTTGTGCATTTCAGGGCTTATAGAAGTCAGTTATGACTGTCCAACAAGGAATTTGTGTCATGTACGAGTGATTTTATATATCATAAAAATGGGCTTAATATATTCTTATTCAGATAAAGCCCGAGACAATAATTGAAAACACGAAGTGATTAAAAGGCCATTATACACACCCACCCACCCCCAAACACACACCCCCATAGACACATAATTAGAAATGCAAGTGTCATTACATCCATATAGAGATGACTACAATGAGACCTTTCTAGCAATGGGTACTATCTAATCTCTTACGTAAATACCTATCCTGGCTGTGCTTGTTCTGTTAGGGTAATGAGAGGCTTAAGCCCTTCAAACCCATCTTGTCTGGGGTTTCACTCTTCCTGCAAGCTGGCTCCATTCTGGAAGGCTGCAATGGGCTTGGCCATTGGGAAGCCAAACCCACGAAGAGCTGACTAGAATTTTAGCTCCTCTTTGCTGAAGCTGTGCAGTGAAGCCAAGGCTGAGCTGGCTTATGGCTTGCACAGACAGTGTGTAGATGCGGCTCCAGCTGCTCTCTGGCTTCTTACTTGCTGTGTGACTCTAGGCCAGATTTTTTCAAAAGCAGCCAATTGTTTGGGTCTCTCCAATTTTCCGATGCCTAGCTGTAGTGATTTGAAATGAGTGCCCTAAAAACTTGGAGTGTGACTAAACCCAAAGTGAATGGAGACCCTTCAGGTTTAGGACAGCAGACACCTTAGCTCCAGCTGCTGCCTTTTTATAGCTTGAGATTTTTCTGCACAACTGCAACTACCCCATCACTTGTGAGGAACATGAAGGCTTAGATGGATATGGTATGGTATACGTTTCCTATTGGGACCTACTGAAACATTGTTGGTTCCTTTGCCCTCATATAGTCACCTCAAATGTAACACACCTTCCTTTGGAAATGCCTCTTTTCCTAATAGCAGAGACATACCTGGATATCTGTCCTTAAAATTCCCCGTCTCTTCTCTCTCCATGAACTGCATGGGGAATTGAGGGCTATGTTAGCCAGGATGGATTCCTCACTTTTCTCTCCCCTACTCAAACACTTTTTGTGCAGCGGTAAAGCTTTATCCAAGTAGACTGGATTTCAGGCCATACTTTTAATTAACGGTAGTTTAGTGTAGTAGCTGATAATTCTGCTTATTGATCTTATTGATGTCCTTCCTTTTTTTTTTTTTTTTTTTCTTTTCTCCCACTCTTTTTTGGAGGGGGATATAAGGAGCGAGGGAAGTAAAATATTCTGTCATCAGTAACTGGAGACTGAGACCCAAAAAGAGAAGCTACTGCTAAAGGTATAAACCATACCAGCTATTTTTCATTCACTGATACCACTCGGTATTACGCGCTTTTGAATTTAATAACATTTTTATTTATATTTGCGTGATCTGGTTATCACTGAAATGCTACTAGGTGAGGAGATGAGACAGCAAAGTGTATTCTTGTCATACAAGTAATTTATAGCATCTTAAAACACCAAGCCAAACGGTGCTAGTAGTTGCAGCCAGCATTCACACAAACATGCCTGAAAGTTACTGGTGATCCTGAGTGGCAAAGCAGCAAGAACACCGTGGTGAAGGGTTTCAGTAAGTGATTGGGCCCCTGAGGGCTTAACAATTGCTATCGTGGATTAGGCGGCACTTCAGAAGCTTGAGATAGTTGTCAATTTTGTGGGAATCTCGGCGGTGGCAATGCAGCAGGTTGTAAAAGGCAAAGAGTCTGGAGTCCTCATCAGCAAGTTGCAGGGATGGAAGGCCTTCCCACTGAGAGTAAATTTCATTTCCGATCTCACCAGAATGAACCTAAAGCCACAAAATGATACTGGAGTAAATGATAGTGAATCTGACTGGATGGGGAACAGAGCGTGTAAAGTACTGGCCTTGAGGAATGCTAGTGTATGGCTTCTGAAGTGTTTCCTGTTATGGTTTCCACTATTCTGTATAACGTTCTATATCTTCATGCTTTTTTTTTTGAATGAATTTTTTAGATTGTTCTGTTTATGTCTCTAAAATATGTGAAAAGCTTAACTGTGTCAGTAGCCTTATAAGAGAACTATGTGTTAACCAAATGTCCAATGGAATATGACTTTGCAGAGAAATCAAACCTTCCTTCGTACACGGACTCATCAGTGACAACTCTTTTTGGTTCCCTCCACCCTGAAAGCTTTCTTAGCGCTTGTCCTAGAACTTATCTGTGTATGTCTCCAGCTTTGCCTTGGCCCATCTCTTAGGTGACCTCTCCGATACCAGACAAATCTCTCAACAGTGCATCTTGCATTAAAAAAAAAAAAAAAGAAGAAAAAACAAATGCTGAGTGATACAGTGACCTCTAAGTTAGAAAGCTATGTATAGGAACTCATGTAGTGAGTTAGTATCTGAGGTGAAGATTGGTTTAGGTCTTGTTTGCTGAACGAGGCAATCATTAATTTTCTCATGGCACAGAAATCTGTGCCTATTGGTGCTCGTGCATCTTCCTTATTGCCCACCAGCTGTACTTTGTAAAAGCACATAGGAGAGGATCTGTGGAGCCTCTAGTGCTCAGCTTAAGCAACAGGCAAAAAAAAAAAAAAAAAGAAAGATCTACCAGCACTCAAAAATGTGGTTTGACACTAACAAATTTACCAGTCTTTTCAACCTCCTTTGGTAAATCATGTGAATGAGAAAGTGGTGACAGGGTAACTGTAGTAGCACCTGACTTCTATGGTTATCTTGGATCATTGCCTGTGCCTTTTTTACACATGGATATGGAACAAAGATTTATTTGATAATGCTGATAAATGTATTTGTGGCCCGGATGGACTAAGATTTCTGAGTAAAGAGACACCTAACTGAAAGAGAGAGTTACCGTGAGTGCTCTCCTGGAAAGTGGTGGATACAGAGATGGTGACACTCTCAATGCTGTTCAACTTCAGAGCCTGAGCAAAAGCCAGTAAAGTCAGAACCTCTTGTTAACATCTAGCTCATGGACAGAATGATATACTCAGGGACTAACAGAGGCCCCTTTAAAAATAAACGAGTTAGAGCTGATTTTATTCAGGAAAGCTTTCAATCCATTACTGATAACAAGGGGTATTTGAGTATGGGTTTTGTCAGACAGCAGCCTTCTTGTCTAACCTTACCAGTGTAGGGGAAACCAAGTGAGAGCAGGAGTTCAGAGGAACCAATATGCTGTGAAAAATGGAAGATACCATGATTTGCTCTATGCCACATCTTTGCAACAGCCCAGACTTCCAGAACAGATTTAAGCATGGTGTCTGTTTCTGAAAACTATACACAGTACCTATATGTATACAGATGTGTATAAATATGCTAAAACATATGTATAAATATGTGCATGTGAAAAATCACAGACACGTCCTTAAAAAATCAGGATTGCGAATTAAAAATACCCGAAGGCAGAATGATGATTACCAGTCCTGGTGATTATAGCTTCTCTTGAACCAGACTGGGAGTATGCTGGATTATGCTCTACCAGTCATATCACATTGTCTCTTTAGAAATTGCAAGATAGCAGAAGGAGAGAAAGCTGAAAGCTCAAAAGTGCTCAGTTTGGCTATCTCAGCTCCCTTTTCCCCCTTCACATCTACTGTTTCCTTTCCTATTCCAGGTAGGGAGCACCTGTCACTGTATGTGTCTTCCTTATAGCAACAGGTTGGAAGGGTGTTAAGGACCTAATACTTACCCGCCCAATTATTTTCTCCATTCCTTCTAGAAGCCGCTTGTTCTGTTCTTCAATCTCTACAGCCTTCCAGAGGATGGTGTCTGGAGCTTCCTTGATTCTTTGTACTTCAGAGACCAGATGGATCAGGGGCTCGTTCCAGGAGCGCAGCACTCCCAGTACTAGATTCAGTAAGTCTTCATGCTGGTCACCCACAATAAGAAAAGACAGTGAAAATGGGATGGCTAAATGCTGACAGTATTAGGAGGCATTTAGCCTCCTAATTTTTTTGGGAAATCATAGAATCATAGCATCATTCAGGTTGGAATAGACCCTTGGGATCATCAAGTCCAACCATCAGCCCTACAAATTCCTCCTCTACACCAAATCTCCCAACACCACACCTAAATGACTCTTAAATACATTCAGGGATTGGGACTCCACCACCTCCCTGGGCAGCCCATTCCAGTGTCTGACCACTGTTTCTGTGAAAAATTCTTTCCTAATTTTCACCTTAAACCTACACTGTTGTAGGTTGAGGCCATTCCCTCTCGTTCTTTCACTAGTCACCTGTGAGAAGAGACCAGCACCAACCTCTCTACAATGTCCTTTCAAGTAGTTGTAGAGAGCGATGAGGTCTCCCCTCAGCCTCCTCTTCCTCCAACTAAACAGTCCCAGCTCCTTCCATCGCTCTTCATAAGATTTATTCTCCAGGCCCTTCACCAGCTTCGTTGCCCTCCTCTGCACCCACTCCAGCACCTCAACATCTCTCTTGTGTTGAGGTGCCCAAAACTGAACACAATATTCAAGGTGTGGCCTCACCAGTGCTGCGTACAGGGGGACAATCACCTCCCTACTTCTGCTGGCAGAAATCATTCCAGGGCTTACCACTGAAGGCATTCTGTAGCCCTGTCTTAGATACCTCTTTGCAATTGTGGTTTTGAAGTCTGTCATTGCTGTCGTCATGTTGTACAGTATTAGCACAAGCAGTTACAGTGTTGTAATGGAAAATATCAAGTGCTCTTCATGTTAAAAACTGGCAAACACAACACTGTTTCATCTCTGTGAAAAAAAAACAGGACTCCCTTTCTGATTTTTGATGAACATTTTAAAATCTAGTGATTTTTATTTTTTAATTTAGCACTGAATGGAAGGTGCATGTTATGGTAAACTAATAAATAGCTTTTATTGTCTCTGTGTAACTCATCTGTCCTCCCCTTTGAACAATGGTGCTTCCAGCAATAGCTCTGTTTTTAAAATTGTCCTTTCTTCCTTTCTTGTGGGCAGTAAAAATGCATAAAGCTGATGGTTATGGCAGTTTCAACCATCTCTTCTTTGCCTGAGGCACTGGTTCTGAACACAACCAGACTTGTTATGTCCCAAGGGTTGTACCAGTAGAATTTCTGAATGATATACTGAGATGATGGTGATACTGGGATTGCAAGGATATTGCCACCAAGAAAGGGATAGAGATTTCTCCCTAGCACACCCCCCCACTCATACACCTGTGCTTATTGTTTTCACTGCAGTATTTTCAAATTGTATCTGTGATCATAGGCTGAACAAGATTATCCTCATCTTCCCTTAAGTTTATAATTATTAAATTGATGTATGTAGCCTGTGTCTCTTTACAAGCATTTTGCATTTGAGTCTTTGGATTTGGCTGACTATGTGACCACTTTTGCCTACTGGTAACGGCAATGTGTTCTCAGTAGTGTTCAACCATGGTAACTGGTGTTGCTCCATGAAGCTATATTGTAACTGGAAATAAGATGCAGTGACTGAACATAACATACAGAAAAAGGAAGGATGAAGATGAGAATTACTGGTACCTCTACGTTTTACATAGTCTGTAACTTAGTATCAGCAAATGTTAAATCAACTTTTCTTGGCATTTTGGTGCTTCCCTCTTCCTGGCTGTTTTTATTCTGATTGAGCTGATTTCCCTATTTCCCTCTCTCTCTGCTTGTTGCCTCTCTATTCCTTAAGCCTCCCTCTTCTCTCTCCCCCCTTGCTCTATCTCACACCAAATGACATTAGAAATGGGACTTACGTGAATCTGCTGAGCTTGCTCCTTATCTTCAGGAGTGGTTAAGGAGGAAGTGTGGCAGCCATTAACAGCTTTTGTAATAAAACCCCGGCCCTGAGCATAGCGTTCATCCTGCAGATCAGCAAGGACAGGCATTATTGAAACAGATAAGTAAGGACCTTCAATTCAAATACCATACTGTAGTAACTAATTGTTGTTACATTGCTTTTATCATGGCTTTTATGCTGTAAAGGTCAAAAGTTTCTGGTGAGTCTTTAGAGTAAAACTGGCTCCCACAAACTTGTCCCACAGATAAAGAAGGATGGGAAAAATAGTATCTTTTAATAGAAGTGTTGGGGATCTTAGCAATGGTCAGTGCTATACACAGATTTGGTCACCATTGGGACTATCACTGTCTGTGCAGCAGTCATATTTATTTAGTTATTGAAGGATTTAACATGTTAGCATATGTTTGTGCTTAAAATGTATTAAATTGCCTCTTCAAGTTTTCTTGCTCTCAGGAAGAGGCAGAGTACTTACAAATTCATTGAATATTTCTGAAGAGAGGAAGTGGATGTAGTGTGACAGTTTAACTGCTCTTTCAAAAAGTTCCCCAAGAGAAAGTTGGCAGTTGGCAGATCCATTGGGGCAGATTGGCAAGGAGGTCACTCCTTCCTTAGTCAGGAGCATGTTGGACACCAGAAGGACCACCAGCAACAGACCTGTTCAGGTTTAAAACAAATCAAAATGGAATCACGTTGACTTATATGTGTGTTTAGAAGTAGCTGTAGTGTCAGGTGCTGGGTGATTTTTACTCTGCTGTCACATGGCTCAGAGTCACCCCTGTGCTGGCTGCTGAAAATCAATGGAGGAGAGGCTTCTGTTTCCTTTCTCCTCTCCTTCGTCCTGACTGTATAGCAGAGCCTATTACAGATTTTAAGGAGACAAGGTAACCTGTGCTGCAGTGTGCACTGTATTCTCAACTCTGTTACTATTGTGTCTGACTTTATTTCATAGTGATAAATGGAAGTAAAAAAAAAAAAACAACCCAAACTTCTTTACAGTGTAAATATAGATACATAATTATAATTACACAGATATATAACTTTGGAAAATGGGTTGGTCTCTTTTCTTTTTTTTTCTTTTTTTCTATTTTTTCTCCTACTCCTCCCACAGATCCCTTTTTTCTTTGCAAACATTTGGAATTTAAATTAATTTTATGGAAGGGTGATTAGGTCACTCTCTTAAGGTTTTGATTGTCCTGGGAGTTCCTTCAAAAGATTTCCAGCAGCTGTGCTGCTTTGCTCTTTAGACTTTAACCCTAAATTACCTGCTGCTAAGAAATCTGAGAGAACTTTTGTCTTTTCTCCTGAGCTTCTGAAACTGATATAGAAGACTTTTCATTATCTAAACCATAAAACCTCTTCTCTTTAGAATTTTTAATAAAAAATTTAACTGAGTCAAATTTTCTATTTGGTGAAATAAAATATGCAAAAAAAAAATAAAACCAAAGGAAAAATTAAAAAGCAAATATTTGGTAAATGAATTAACTTATTCAAAGAACACTATTCTGTACTCTGGGAGTTTTAGTTCTGAAAATTGGCCTGCTACCTCTGTTGGTTCACTACACTTTTAAATGCTAGTGTACTCCATAAATCAGCAGAGCTGTCCCTACTGTTATCATATGATGAGTTTCTTTGTAGCTCTAAATCCAAGAAAAGTGCATTTACACAGTGTTGCAGTAAGCCTTCATCCTTCCCCATGAACAAGGTATGTGCCACATGCTGCAGTTAGGAAAGTACTCTGGGGAGCAATTCTATCAATAAGAAAAGCTGAGACTTGTTGGCTTAGAAAGTTGAAGATGGTCATGAAAACATTCACTTCAAAATTACTATATCACTTCTAGACTTGAGCATAATGACTTTTAGTTATTGCCTTCTGAGTGATGTAGCAAAGGAGTCTGGATCCAGTCTTTCGTGTGCAGGTGTCACATCCCTCAAGCCAGTTTTCTGAAATGCTGCCCAATGCAAAGGTAGTCTTAGGAGACAAATACTGAGTGAAAAAAGGATCAAGCTGCCTTCTAATTCCAAGCTTTGGACACTAAATATTTGAGGCAGAGGCAGGTTTCACCGTTGCTCGAAGACTAGGTGGCTGGAAGACCTTAATTTCTAGAGCCATTACATTTCAGTTCCTTCCTAATTCAATGTAAATTTAAAGAAATACAGAAGTTACTAGCAAGAGAATGGCGAAAGTCTTACCTTGCAGGGAAGCTCCCTTGTTGCTCATGGTGGGGATCTTGTATGGTGGACTTGCTGTACCAGAAAGAAGTCTCAATACTTGCTCTTATTCTCTGCACATGGCACTTTTATATGCACCATCCAGTGTCCATTTTGCATACATTCAGCAGGTCGTGGAGTTTACCTCGATAATTACAAACATCAAATTGTCTTTCTTCCACATTCATATTCAGTATTTTTTGGTTTTTATTTTTAACTGCGAGAGGAGAATTTCATTAACAAGTTCAGGTGTGGGATCCTAAGTGCGGTTGGATGAAGAGAATGCCGAAATTTTGCCCTGAATGAGGTGCAAATGCCATCGATCCTAAAAAGTTCCAGTCATCAGTTCTGAAACAGGCATTTTCTATGTTTCTTTTCTGCTCTTTTCTTTCCCCAAGAATATCTTCATGTCTCTCCTTGTTCCTTCAGCCATCCAGGCTTGCTCATGCTAAAATTTTGGCTATTTATGTGAGGCAAGCAATATTTTATAATGTCCACTGTTGGAGAAACAGCATAAATTGTACTGAAATTTATCTAGAGAAAGGGAATGGAGGATCCTGGAAAGCCTGGTCACTATCTATAAAATTGTAGATATGATATGAAACGTAGCTGTGTGCAGTTAAAAAAAGGTAGTAAACAACACAAACCATGATATAACTGGTGATCAGTCTGAGAGATGTTTGGAGAAATGGGGAAAGTTCTTATATTAAACAACTAATAATTTGCAACAATCAAAGAAGTTAAATCTTCACTGTTTCATCACAAATATTTCATTAATAAGTCAGCATCATTTAAAAACAAAACAAAAGAAACCCTCTACAAAACTGTGAGATTGTTTTCTGTACTTGAAAAGTCTCTGCGTAAAAGGTGTGTATTTACATCATAGGCAAAACATATGCTGTCGTAATCAGCGGGATTTGTTTCCAGATCTATGTGTCTGTGGTAATCTACAAACTGGCCTGAGCAGGCTGGTCCTGTTTTCTTGTTGTGTGAGGCTCATCTGCATGAATATGTTAGCAAATGTGTAATCTCTCATCTGTTTCTCGGGTCTGTTTACCCATGAAAAGACTTTCCAAATTAGATGATTATAATGAATAAGGTATACAGTGTTAATGAATTTTCTTGCTGTTAGACAACTTGTTCTGTACTTGTGGAACAGGTACTTACGTAACCTCCTTGATTATTTCGTAACTATGGACGTGATCCTTGAAGCAATGATAAACAAGGGAGAGGAAAAGATAGAGCTTTTAGAGGGTCAACCATGGAAGGCATCCCTTGAGAAGCAATAAAAGGAGATGCTTCAGCAATAAACCGGAACTGGTAGCAAGTGGTCTATATCTGCTAAGTTCTAGAATGATTGCTAGAACAGTTTGTTCTGCTGAGAGGCTGGATCTTGTGTGGAAATTGAGGCTCTGCTGAGTAATTGAAGTAGTTGTTGCCTGCAGCAGTGAAAAGTGGCAATCTGATGAAGGCAGTAAAATTAGAATAGGGCCACAGACAAAACTCTAGAATGCACGGTAGAAAAACAGCTATCTATCTAAACCATAGTCCACGTGACTTATGATCTTGACTTCATTCACCTTCATTTGAAAATCTTCCCCAATAAGATCACAGGTGAGTTTGAACTATCCTGATAACTTGGGGCATTAGAAGAGTCCTGTGAATAAAAGGAATGAACACTTCTCAAACCCACCAGTTAATCTTTCATTTACTAAGTCTGCTTTTCTTGGCTTCTTGAGGGGTTGATAGTGATGGCAAAATAAGGCCCACAGTTACTCAACGTTAGAGACTAGAGGAGAGAAGAAGGTGTTCACAAAGGCAGCAGGTAAACTTTTTAGGTTCCCTGTACCATTACTGGAGAGGGAAGCTCCTCTCAGACCTGACAGCATCCACTAAAGTCAGGATCCTCATGTGTTTTACTTTCAGGAAGAGCCTGTGTCTTGCTGTGTAAGAGTAGATGAGCACCTTGAACACAGATCATAGGAAAGAGTGGTTTACTTGAAACAATTGCATGATGTTTTAATCAAAGCGTTCTAACACAAAATAATATGCTTTACATTTGTCTTGCGCCTTTCATCCTGAAATCCTCAAACACTTTGCAAACATGAATGGATTAAAATTGTCAGCAATCAAGAATCATAGTCAGGAGAGAAGAAACTCTCTGTAAAGTAGATAATAAAGTTAAAGTTCCTTTATCAGGTGTGAGAACTGATGTAGAGGATAAAATGTTTATTTGTGGCTGCATAGGAAGCCTTTGGGAAAAAAAGCCCCCAAATTTCTGATGCCCAGACCTGCACTTTAAGTGAAGATGATAATTTTTTACTAGTACCAAAAAAAACCCCAAACATCAACCAAACCACAAAGGTGAGAGAAGAGAAAGCAGAGGAAAAGTTAAAATAACCAGAAATAAATAGATCCATATATTAATTTGCTTTTATAAATCAGGAATTGGGTTCTATTTAAAGGTTGAAAAAGACTTGAAAGTAGGAGAAAACGCTCCTCCTGCCTCTTGAAAGTGGTTTGGTTTTATACCTTCTGAAGAAGTACCATGGAACTCGGCATACCATCTTCTCTGACTGTTCCCTAAACCTTGGTAAACAAAGCTGATCCTAGCCCCTGATAGTCTCCTAATTCTGAGAGTAGCTCAGGACAGCACTGGACACTCATCAGTACTAAGGGGGAAGCTCCTGGAAAAATTTGAGAAACTACAAAGCATAGCTGTGATTAGCAGTAAGTTTCCATCTCCTTTTGNTTTATCTTCAAGAGCTTTTCTGTCAGTAAAATTAGTAGATTGTTACCAGCCAGCATAAAAATATGCCAAAAGAAGGGCTAACTATAGGTAGTTTTTATGATATAGCTTTTCGGTAATTTCTCATGCTTCATAGACATTACATGTGATGTATCAACATTACAGATAACAGCATTTAGTGCTCATTTCTCAATGATCTTATCTTTCCACATCATATCATGTTGCAGAATATGAGACTGTCACATTTTGATTAAGAACTATTGCGAATATTCCTAGTCCGTTTTATTTAAAGTTGTTTTGGTTTTTTTTTTAAGTGTTGTGTCTTATTGATAGCTACCACAAAGGAACAAAAAATATTTCAGAAAAGAGCAAGTCTTTGCAAAATACTTATTTTAAGTAAGTGAATCAAAGACTCGGTAATGCCACTTGATTTTGTCTTTTACTTACCTGTGTTTGTATTTAATGACAGAACATTAGTTAATGTAGAAATTTGAAATGCCAAATTTTTGGCTATGTTTTTAAAAGATGATCCCCAAGTTATGTATGCAGATGATTGAGTGTGCAAAACTGAACGTGCAGAAAAATATTCCTATATGTTTTCTGGTTGTCTGAATCTTCCAGTACACAATGAAACGAAAGGTTTTATGTGTTCAGGTTATGCATTTGTAAGTTGGAATCATAATACTGGAAATACAGTTACTCGTCTTCCTTTTATAGAATAGTTCATCAAGTTATCCTGTCAACTTAATTCGATAGTTGGCTTTGGAAAGAAATAAAACTATTTATTCTGGATCAAAAACAAATCTGCAGAGCACTTTTTCAAACGTGGAAAGCACATTTGAGAAAGAATATAATCAGAATATTTTTCCAGTATAGGAAGCTTTAAATGACAAATATTTTGTCTTTTCTGATTACTCCCTGTAATCTCCATTAAACCTTTTTGAAAAATTCAAGTGATTTTCTAGGATTCTGTAAAACAAAGCTCTTCCTCTCCATCTTCTTCCTATAAGGAATGGGAGAATTTAAAAAGTGTTCTCTCCAAATGTACGTCTCAGCAAAAACAGCAAAATGGGGATTCAGTGCTTTCTTAGTGTGATCTCTACATGAGGGCTGGTAAAAATAGATAAGCACATAAGGGAAAATGATTCCATATGGAGGAAAAAAAAAGGTGAAAATCTTTGGGAGATTTTCAGTTTCCTTTTAATTCAAGTTTACGTACCAGTGTGGTTTCATACAATTTCAGAAGTAGGCATAAAAATAAAATGGCAGGACGTGTTTCAAAAATGATTTATGAACATCGTCGCTCTGATGACATACACCCAAGTGCACCATGAAATATTAAGTGTGAATCCCAAATAGAATTCCAGCTAACGATAGCAAAAAAACCCAGAGGAATTCACAAATAACAGAGTAAAAGCTAGCTAGTACATATTGGCCCTGATACTTTGATGTTTGAAGCCTGTGGCTCTGTGTTCACTAATGCTGTATCTGTGCATTATCAAGTAACCTGGCCGTATAAATTTGATCTGGATCCCACGTAGCTGCGTTATGGCACTTGAGTTGAATTATTGAAAGACCGGGTTATGGTACTTGTCCTGTCTTGATGCTTGATACCAGATTTATCTGACTGGTGGAGGTCAGATGATAATGATCTGACATCTGTTAGGACAAAGATACGCTAACAAAACTTGTCGTATAAATGCGAAGTGGCAGAGGCACCCTGTGCTGGTTCCGTGTTTCATGTCACATGGCTCCAATATTATTTATCCCATACCTTAAATCCAATTTTCCTTTTTCAGAAGTTGAAAACTAGTGATTTTACAAGTAAGGACAAATAAGGAGAATCTGCACCCTCCCAAAAATCTTTATAATAGATTCCTGGGAGCATTGTTATACAGTTCAGGATTTGAGCAGGTGTGACAGCTGCTTCTGTCTATGCAGTTTGAGTCTTATTCTACTTCTGGGATGGTGGAATTACGTACTGGGCCATAGTTGGCCTGATTTCCAAAGCTGTAAATTTGTAAGCTCCAGTCCAAAAGGAGAAGCATTATAGGCACATAAGTATATGCACACTTTGACCTATGAGAACTGACCTTGCAGTTACTGAATCGCGCTCTGTTTTAGCTAAAGGAAAAAAGTGTGCTTGATTCTGATGCATATTGAACATCATCACTCCAAAGACTGAAGACCTTCTGATTTTTGCTTATTTTCCCAAACATTTACTTTTATCTTTGATTTACTTCCTTTAACCATTGTCTGCAACAATCAGTAAGTTATTCTTCATAAAATCCTAATTTCAGCTGATCATTCTTCAGGAGAAACTAGAATGAGTTTCAAGAATTTATTTAGGGTAGGCGTGCCACAGCGGCACTTATTAGTGGACTGGATAATTATTGGTATTGTTTTAAGTATTATATTTGTGTAACATGCTTTTAATAAAAGGTAATAAACAGAAAAATTGCCATCAGAAGGCTGCAATTTCTCTGCTAACAAGTGGGGAATAGAAAGAAGTAGGAATCTGGTTTAAATATTTGCATATTTTTAATTCTATGGATAAATGCATCACTGGAAAAACATTTCCTTAAGTGCCTTGTGGAACTGGAGTCTGTAAAAGTAAGAGGATTTTTTTTTTTAATTACAAATATACTGAAAAGAGCACTGAAGTGTGCACAGAGATTTTGAGCGCGTTTCAACACCTAGGTATTTCCAAGGGTTGTGGTAAATATGCTTCTGTTTTATCATGCAGTGTTTGATTTTACTAATGGATAGAATGATGAAATGGCAAATGGGGATTTTGTCCTGTGCTTTAGAAAACATGAACCTACCTGGAGATGTAATTTTCCTCCTTATGTGAGCTACCTTTTGGTCAGGTGACTTCTGATGTGTATATAAGGATTGAATAGAAAGGAAGCAGCAAGTAGAAAATTTTTTGGATGTGTGGTATTAGCTGAAAGCCAGATAGCAGGCAGAGATCAGTGCTAATGTTCTTGCTTCTGTGGGAGGATCTCACTTTTAGTTGGGCACTTGTCAGAGGGAGGAATGTATATTGCTGCTCAGAATTCTCCATTTTATAATGACATAGAAGTGATAGTAAAAGAATGTGACCTTTACTTAATTGAGTTTAAGGAGGCATTCAATATCAGAGGTTTCTCTTAATGATTCCAAAACCTTCTCTTCATTTGTTTGTTACTGCCTTTAAACCTAATATATAAATAAAAAAAATAATTACTGAAGGGATAAGGTCTATATGTATTAAGCATCTCCTGACCCATAGGAAATTTGGAACTTCAGACCTTGTTTAGTATCTCATTTGCACTATTTTTCCAATCTACCCCATTTTGTAGATATTTTAATTAAGCTTGTCATATTTATTGAACGCAGGCTAGAAATTAATATTGACATAGATTTTTGGGAGACATATGAAATTGCTTCAGTAAAATGCATTCATCTCCTTCCTAAAGCTAAAATGTTTTCTTTGGGGAAAAAACATGAAAGGAGCTATTCTGTGACTATATATTCTGTGCTATTAAAAAGAAATACATGTCGCAAGGTGAAAAATGCATAGAAATGCATACAGATATATATAGTAGGCACAGAACATAGCATTTTCTATGCAGAGCTTGTCAGCTATCCCAGGATACCTGGTAGGATTCTCTTATACCTTAAATACTGGCAGCTATTGGACGTCCAGTAATATAAGCAAAGAAGAAATAAATTACTGTTAATAAAAATGAAAACAGCTGAAGAGCTTGAAGTAAGCATTTTTAAACAGAAATAGAAAAAAAAACTATAGTCAAGAAAACTTTTGGTAGCAAACATTGCTAACCACTCCTTGAAAGGTCAAATACATTAAGTTGCACACCTGCAGCACATTCGTATGTTTAAAAATTCATTAAAAAAATATTGAAGCTGCATTTCTGTTCAATCTCTTCTCTAATGAATATATTTGCATGTAATCACAGCTTTTCTCCTTTAGAGCTTTCTTACTCATTTCCGAAGTCCCCAACTTGTAAACTGATCTTGTGGGATTTACAAACCTGAGGCCAAAGTCATCATGGAAATGTCATGACATTGCCATTATCGGAAGTGCCTAGTCATTATAAATGGCTGACACAGTATAGCTTCGTGACTGAGCAAGAGCAGCAACATCAGATATACTGTGTGACTTGTTACATTAGCCATAGATTTTGTGTAAACAGGAAGAGGTAAAGGAATGTTTTTTCTCCAGACCCTTCGTTGGTGCCATCCAGGGCATCATTCAGCTTGAAGGCAGGGGAGACATTGCACTGCTTGGCAGCTGACACATAACCATCCCCGCTTTTTCATTGTGGTCTGTGAATTTTACTTTAGTTTTTTGAAGCTCGGCTATAAAATTATTATTTGAGCTACTTCAAGCACAGCTTTGCCCAAGGGATGAAGGGATTTGATATTGTTGCAGTGTCCCTTGGGAAAAAAACCCAAACCACCGCCACACACCAAAGGCAGGCAGTGCAGTGCAGCACAGTCTTTGCATCACTTTCTCCATACAGCTTCTCTGGTTTTGCTCTGGTTTTAAAGCTTGAGGCTCATATTCCCTGTGGAGCATATTTTGGGAGCATTTGGCTTTGTACCTGTGAAGCACATCACTACCATCCTACCTTGTAGACACCAGAAAAGACCAACTTTTCATGGTGAATGAAAATAACTTGTTTGTATCTTTCATAAAAATGAATATGCTTAATGGAGCTAGTTATTTTTTTTTAACATTATAGGCTAAAAGTAATTCTTATTAAAGTACTGAAGTTTTACTCAGGTTCTGAAATTTCTTCCTTTAAAAAATCCCAACTACCTGCCACAAATTTTCTACAACAAACCTGCTTTTCTGCACATGTATCCTGTGAACCTCCTTAACTCTTTGAGTCTTTAAATTGGTCTTTAAACAGCTACTGTATCAGGAGTAATATATTTGTATATCCACATATGTTGTGAGGGTTGCAATCATAATGGTAAAGATTTCTAATCTGTAACATTTCTCTAAATCTTATAATTAGAAAGTATTTCATGTGTGTGGGGGAGAAAAGCACCCAGGTTACAATTAAAGGAAAGAAACTTTCAGGTTTTTAATGTTTCTTTTCTTTAAAACGGCGGAGCAAAAAGGTATTGCATGCAGACTTGCAAAATTTTGTGAGAGAGTGTGTTGTCAGGTTGCAGGACTTTTTGCCATTATGGCTCTTGAGTTTGTGAGTAGACAGAACCTGTAGCTTGATCCAGTATTTTTGCATGTGGTTGTGAGGTGAGGATTTCAAATGATTGAAATAGGATGATGAGTTAGCAGAAGGTTTTTTCAGTTTACACCAGACTTGTTCTGGAGATAAATCATCTGTAGGTAAATCAGATAATGTAATCTCCAAAATTATTCCTGTGATAGTCAGTTTATCTTCTACAAAACCTTCTTTCCTACATGGATTGAAGATTTGGATGTACATGGTTGGATGCATGCCAGAAATCTATGTTAAAAAAAGACCAAACCCACAATTTTAATCGCAAACAGTGTCAGTAGAAATAAATCCATTTCCTTATTAGAAATAGTGATGATAACAAGAATGGAAAGGCAAAGTGTCCAGTCATTTTTGCTGTGCTCCAGTTTTACTCTCTACCATGTATGGACAAGTGTGAAGGTTTCGTAGCTACCTTGGCAAGAACAGAAACTGCAGGTATTTGGTTTAACAAAGACTTCATTAATCCCATAAAACCTTAGTGTGAGGTAGAGCTGCTGTTAACTGTTCTTACTGAGCTTGATGTAAAGACCTTCAAAGCCTGTAAACATGCCAGCAGTAACTGACTATTCTTACACATTCCCTCCAGCCACCTTTTACTTCACAAAGGGTTTTAATTTAGATCCCTCATATCTTTAAAGGCCCTCTTTTTTTTTTTCTCTGTCTTATATTTGTGTCTAATTTCTTCTATTCAGAACATGGGTCTGGGGAGAGGGAGGTGGAAACAGACAACAAAAATCTGGAGAGAATTTCAAATTGCCTTTTTCCTTACGAAATGAAATCTACAGGTTTTTAACAAAAGAAGAGTAAAAGGATCAATCAGCTAGAGATACAGCTAACTTATCTGACAGGCCCATGACAGCATTCATTGCTCTCTGCTGAAAATGTTGTGGAGGCATATGATTAGTCTGAAGGCTTTTTACTAAGAACATCGGGTCAGAAAGGCCGTTAGCCTCTGAATAAAAGCAGACACAATTGCTCTCACATTGTCCAGGACTGCATTACATGTCCATGCCTTAAAATGACAGTGGAAGAAAGAAGCCTGTAGTTAGAGTAAATCCCTTCAGAAAAAAATATATGCTGCTAGTGTTTCAATTTCTAGTGTTTTCTGTAGGAAGAGGGTCCCAGTGTCTCTGTTTTGTGATAAATCTGTGGGATTGTGGAACTACTTTTAGAGATTTGGGATAAAATCAGTAGTGCATATGTCTCTGTTTCTGCAGGAAGAGTTTTAACTTTGTATCTTCTAATGCCTTTTGAAATGGGGCTATTTCTGTAACCTTAAGTTATGACTTTCCTATATCCACAGGCATAGGTCATATTAAGGAGGCTCCAGGGAGACCTGATAGCAGCCTTCCAGTACCTGAAGGGTACCTACAAGAAGGCTGGGGAGGGTCTGTTTACAAAGGCCTGCAGGGACAGGATGAGGGACAATGGCTTCAAGCTGGAGAAGAGCAGATTTAGATTGGATATTAGGAATAGGTTTTTTAGTGTGAGGGTGGGGGAACACTGGAACAGGTTGCCCAGGGAGGTGGCTGAGGCTCCTTCCCTGGAGATATTCAAGGTGAGACTCAACGAAGCCCTGGGCAACCTGGTCTGGTTGGGGGTGTCCCTGCTGACTGCGGGGAGGTTGGACTAGCCTGGATCATTCTATGATTCTACGTGTGCAAACCCTGCAGGTAAAATATATGTTCCATTCTACATCTCTATTTTAAATCCTGCAGAATCACCCACAGATCATACAACCCTGTTTCATTTGTACTGGCTTTGCTTTTCCTTTCTCGACTCCATACTTTCTGTTCTTCCCCCACTGTGACACCGCGGTACTTACATTTTGCTGCAAGACAAAGATTGTTTGCCTTTCCCAAGTCTATTAGTCTGTCAGCTGTGTTCACATACCCAGATGTAATAATCTTGATGCAACTCCCATGCATACCTCATTATCTTCTGGATGCATGGTCTAGATCAGGCCAGATGTTTGTTGCACAGACATGTCTGTCCTTATGCATACCTAGAAACAACCCCTACAAGCATGTGTGCATGCAAACCCAGTTCGGAGGCTTACTCCACGTAATGGCTGTCAGGTTCCATTAAAGGTACAGGGGAAATCAGTGGGCCACTCCATGTTGATTTGTAATGCTTTTGACAGAGTAAGGTTCTGCTCAAATATCTAGCTGCTCTTATCCCCATGGCCTCTTGTTGCTTTCATAGTGTATTTTGTGTTAATGGAAGACCAGCTAATCTTGGCACATTGTTGAGTGAACTTGGGACAGGTTTTTCAGTAGGTCATGATATACTTAGGATGCATGATCCGATGGCTGGTGTTAGGAAAATGCTATGGTCTTTCCTGGGAGAGTCTTGATACAATACTGAACTAGAGGAGTCTGTGGGATGCAGCTTGGTGCAGCTCCCCTTCTAAAGCGTACTGCTATTCTTTCTTTAGGAAAGAACCAACTTCTGGGTCCTTACTTTGAAACTATGGTGAAACCTACTGCTTTGAACAACACTGATAGGATTTGGCAAAGAAATGAGATAATTATAAGGGGATAAGTATTACTTTTTCCACATTTCTAATCTTACTGCTAATGAATGTTGCCTGCATGAACATGGCAGGTAATAGGGAAACCGTTTACCTATCATTTGGATCCACTATGCAAGAACCCAAAATACACTTATTTCTCTGGCAAAGCCTTCTTAACTCATTTTAATCTGTGATTTTAGTTCAGAATTTTAGCTCTTGGAAGTATTATGTTGCCTAATCCTGTTTTAATCTTCACAAAATCAACATAGAGATCTAGCAAAACTGAGAATAGTTATCTATCTCACTGCTAATAACTCTAAAAAATGCTATCAGTCAAACAAATCTTTGTTATTAATAATGTATGTATTTTCTTGGCAGTACAAGAATTATATGTCACATTCCATTGAAACTGCTTGCTACAAGCTACTATTTTATGGAACAGGCTTCCTAAAAAAGAGGAGGCATGCCTCATTCCCTCAGGGTGTCAGGATGTCAGCTAGGTTGCCAGATGACTTTGGAAACAGTGAATCCCATATCCAAGCTTAGTCCCACCAAGATCCAGCCTGCATTCTGTCAGGTCTGAGATCGTGCTCAGGTGTTCTGTCGCAGCATATGGTGGAATGAGAAGGGACTTTTCATGTATCTATATATATGACTAGGCAAGTCTATTTACAGCTGAAAAAAGAAAGACTAGGTATTTTCATATACTTAAATGAAATAGTCGATATAGCTGTGATGTTCTGTCCAGACGACTCTAGCTTGGGAACTGGCTTGCTGCAGTTGGACCCCAAGAATATTTTTCAGATACTCTTAAGGACAATCTGGGCTAGAGGTATTTAAGACACAAGCATAGCCATGGACCTCTACTGCCAAATCCAAATCTGGCAGTCACTTTGGAATTTGGCCAAAGAAAAAGCAAAAAATACAATGTATCTCACAATTGCTTTTAACTGTGTGTGAGTAATAATGAATCCAGAGGAACCTGATGGTCAGGAACCACTGTGAAAGCTGGAGCATAAATTCTTATTACTGAGGAGTCTACAGTTTTGACTCATTCGTGATAGGGTTGGCTTCTGCATATGAGCCCCAAATCCCCTCCTTTGTTCAGCCTGAGAGCTGTTTCTCCATAAGGTCCATAATTCTCAGAGATACAGGATCAGGGAGCAATACTCTAACACTTCTGAGTTAAGGGAAGACTGGATCCAGGTTTTGCAGCAGCTGTGGTAGAAAAGAAAAGCTTCTTTGTCATGCTGAACACTGTGCTGGAAGATTTTGGACACTGTGTCTGCTGTTGCTAACTAGCTAACTTTAGGCCTGTTTTCTACAAGTTGTCTCTTCTTCTGTTACTTTTCCTGCAGTTCAGCACAGAATTAAAGCTAGCTCTAGAGAGCGTGTGAGGAGACATGAAATCTCTTTATTACTTTGATGGCAGTAGACAGCAAATAGTTGCAGTATTTCAATTTTATACCCATCAACTATCACCTAATTTAGTGGATACTCATTGATCTCCAGCAGAGAATTTTGAAATTATAATCAGTATGAAGATGCCACAGAGGAATAATAATAAACCTCTTAGGAGCTGGAAGTACATTTAATGAATCAGGAGGTTGAGTAAATAATACCACATGTATGTGGTAGGAGCTGTCTGGATAACTGTGGTTACAGCACCAAATAGCTCCTAAATAGCCTACAAAATAAAAGAAAAGGAGATTTAGTCATTATTTTTGGAGGGTCTGCTCATGGGACTATATCAAATGCAGTTACAACAGCATAAAACATGAGAAACATGAAAGCTCTTCGTGTTTCCCTTTAAGAACAAAGTGATCGTTTTATTTGATTTTCTGGCAAAGCATGTATATATGTTTGTATATGTGAGGTGGATAAAGATGTGGGATGAAAGTGGGCTAAAGAAAGCTCCAACCAAAAGGAATGCTCACTACGGAAAAAATGAGTATTGCCCAGTTGAAGGATTGGCCACGAATACATGGTTGACTGTTGCTGGTATCTAAACCACTGCTTCACCCACTTTCATGTGTCTGGGCCAGTGCCATGCCTTATCAGCCAGCATGGCTCAGGCCGCAGAAGTGGGCAGCTGAAGAAGGTTAGAGCACTTTGGCCTAAGCCTGTGCTGTGTCATCCCAGCCCTGATGCTGATCTAGGCTTCCTGTGTGGCCTTGGTCACAGTCCACAACATTTTTTGCCTCATTAGTTTCATCAGTAAAAGTAGGTGATATTTATCTAAGGGCTTCATAGGAGTGAACTAAGTCGTGTTTAAGGAGATTTAATGCAATTTCTGTGCTGAATCTGACTGGACAACACCCTTACCTATCAAGTGGTTGGGGGTTTGAAAACCTACACTCACCCAGACCTGTGATGTAGTACCCTGAGCAGTTGTGTGTGATCAGTCTTTACTGGGCCATTGTGTGAGTCTCTGTGTTGAGTGTTGTTTCTAAAGAAGAGTGGCAATGGGTTGAAGGTTCCCATCAATCTGGCTTGGGTAAAGCAAGGGAGTTAGTGGTTCCACAGCTGTTTTGGCACCCCTCTCTCTCTGCTGCCTTTCTGTGGTAGAACGTGTGGAGCAGGGGGAGCAGACTGCTGTCCAGGGGTTGACTAGGTGACCTCTGAGTCCCCTCTAACCTGTATGAATTAGTGATTGGAGAATTTGAGGCATATGTGAAAGGAAGCTGGTTTTAGAGGTGTAGTTAGGAAACAAAGAAAGAAGCCAGAAGTCTATAACCATTTCTACCATCCTTGCTGCTTTATTTGCTGATAGTTTCAGAAGATTAGAGAACCAAGTTACAGAGTAGTGTCTTAATGAGCAGCATCCAGCCTTTTTGCCTGACTTCCGTTAGGGGAGGATTGTGTACAGTAGTGCTGCTCTTCTCGCATCACAGAAGCTACAGAAGTTTTGGTGGTTCCTGGAAGTGTGCTGTTCACCTGCTCTGCTGTATACAGTGCACAGGTGAGGCCCTATGTGCTCCTGCAAACAGAGGAGCTACCAGCAGGTTCTGGCTGCAAGAAAGTCTCCGGCTAAGCCTGACAACTGCCTTTCTCAGTGGCAGAAGCAAAGGTCCAGGGCAGGTGATTTGCTCTGGGTAGGACAGAAGTTTATTACTAGGTTCCATCTTTTCCTTGGCCTGTGTCAAACAAATGCCACCAGTAGTTCGTCTGACCCTGATCCCCCTGGTTGTATGTGGCAGCCTCCCGCATTACCCCACAGGGCAGACGTAACGCCCCGGTGGGGCTGTGTGTGGCCCATGGGCTATAAATTGAGGAGCTGGATGGCTCTTCTGCCTCAATTATTATTACTACTACTATTTTAAAGGCTCAAGCGTCAGGGAGAGCAGATTTGCTGAACACTTGAACTGTCTGCACTCGTTTGAGCTATGTGACCAGGCAGCGTGTAAAAATAGAAGCAGCGGGTCCCCCCCTGGTGCAGCCCCTTTCCCAACCGTTCCTCCCAGTGGACGGAGTCATGCCCGCTGCCCTGCTCCGGCAGCAGGAGCCCAGCCAGCACAGCCAGCTTAAAAGGCTGTCAGGGGGTTGGCAGGTCATCCGCCCAAAGGCAGGAAAGAACTGGGTGGAGGGAGGGAGGGAGAGAGGAGAGAGAAGAAAAAAAAAAAAATTAAAAAAAAACCCAAAAAAAAAAAATGTTTTTTTTTTTTTTTTTTTTTTTTTTTGAAATTGGAAACTTTAAAGAAAAGATTTATGAACCTTTGGGTTTATGAAACCACCTGGTGCTTTGGAGTTTGCTGCCAGTTAAATTTGCCAGTTCAAAGTTTGGTTGTTGTTTCCCTCCATTAAAAAAAAAAAAAAAAGAAGAAGAAAAGACCTTTAGAATAAGCTAATTCCACATGTGCATTGATCTTTTAAAGCACATGCCCCCCTTTAACTTTGAGCTCAACTTGTAAAAATCAGAAAGATTTAGGGGGAAAAGCCAGTTTAGTTTTTAAGGGCAGCTTTACCTTTTGCAGCGGGCATTAAGAACTGCCGCCCCTGAGCTCCACCACTGCCGTCTGCTTAGTTTCTTCACCGGTGCACGGAGTGACTTGACTTGTGTTTTGACAGTTGGTGACCTCTAACGCCCCCCCTGTCCCGCTCCATAAAGTGTTTAGGCTGAGGATGGTGGAGAGGAGCTCTCAGAGGTGGTGTCTGGGGGCTCCCTTGAGCCAGGCCCCTCGCCCTCTCCCCCAGCCCACATAGAGCAGTGACATCTAAGACTGTAGATTTTGCTGGCGCAGCCATTCGGGTCAGGGACTTCCCCCCACACCTCTGCTGCTCAGTTTCCAAAGAGAAGCTGAGGGGGAAGAACGAAGGGAGAGGAGAATAAGTGCCCCACGCTGCCTTTAGGGTCAAAAGATGATGGAGCTGTGTGGGTCTCGGCCACCATGCATTGCAGCAAAACGCGATTTAAACTCTGCTCTTGCAGAGGCATCTGCAGCTCCAGAGGTTTCCAGAGAGCTACAAAGTCTGTCCTTCTGTACTGAAACAGCACTAACATTCCTTCATTTTCCTGTGGCTCATTTCTTTTCTGGTGTTTTATCCCATCCGATTAGGCCTTATGACAATATTTGTAGAGACAAATAGTTATTAGATCTAGTTGAATCATTCAGAATGAACAATTTATTCAGCACGTTGCTTATTTTTCCCTTTGTCAATTTGCAATTAAAAACTGTGTTACTCTTAAATGCATTCATTATTTCAAAATTAGTAGTCAGTTACATGAGGGAATATTCTTGTTCTGAGTTAATTTGCAGTCATTTCCATGAAAAGTATTTGTAATTTCCATTTTTCTTGCTAGCTTTGGGAGTCAGGTGAGGCCATCTCTGTTCCCTTGTTGGTGATGCAAGTATTTAACCAGCAATAATGTTATTCTGGAACTGTGTTTTTTGACTCTCAAAATCAAACTTAGATTCAGGTCATTAAGGCTTAGTTGTATACTTGAAAACATGCTGTGGAAGTATTTCTACATATTTTATTTGAGCTTAAAGTACTCTCTTCCCAAACTTTCACGAATGTGTTTACAGTCAGTGCAGGATGCTGGGGTTTTAAGGACAGCTGACTAATTTAAGAATGTGTATGAATGAGTGAAAGCCTCAGTTTTGTAACTGGGAAAGCATCTATTTCTTCCCGTTAATTCTCCTTTGACACGGCCAGCCTTGTGGCATGAATGAGAGCTTTCTTATCACAGCCTAATGTCTGTCTATGGCAGGAGCTGCAGCAGTCATTACAACTTAAGTGAAACAGAAGAGGTTTTTTTTTTTTTGTTTCCAGACAGAAACATGTAGAGAGTGGGTAGAGCTCACTCCCTGTAGCCCAGTGAGAAGGCTTAAAGAGCCGGTCTGTTTCTAGATTTGCCCTGTAACTTCTGACCCTCCTGCCAAAGGTCATACTTGGCAGTGTTAGCTTGTCCTCTGGCTTATTAACTCCTGCCATCACCTCATATACCTTGCTCTGCACAGTTTGGATTTCACTGGTTTGCAACTTACAAACTCAGGCCCTAATTGCCAAGATCCATGTTCAAGAAACAAAAATGTGCCTGCGGGGGAAAAAAAAAAAAGCTTTCAAAGACATGGGATTAATTTCTTTAGCAGAGTGATAGTATTAATTCACATGCTAATTCTTCATTTTTGCTCTTCACTTGGCAGCTTGCAGCTCTTGAAAGAGAGTATTATGTGCTCTGTCCTTCTTTTTCAGACTAAATGGGAGTTTTGCTGCTTGTTCAATCTTATGCCAGAAGTCTGCGATAGAGATAAAAGTTATTTCTCCATAGTAACACACTCCATGGTGAAAGAACTGAACTGATCTCCTGGAGATCTGGGTTAAATTCCTGACTCTTCCACAAACTCCTTTATGTTCCTAGGCAGGTTACTTAACAAGTTTCTGCTATGGTTCTTTATCTGCAGAGAAATTGAGCTTAATTGCTTTTCCCAAACACCCTTTATATCACTAATTAAAGCTGCAAAATATTTAATTTGAGGATAACACCCACTGTATGCTGGTGTAATGCATATCACATGAAGATTATGAACTTGTCTGGGGTCACATTCTTGATGTTCCTTGGAAGTGGACAGAATTAGTCCCATTTTTCTGGTGGGGAAGTTGAGGAAAAGGAAAGGGAAGAGAACATTAGGAAAAAGAAGGTAGAAAAGTAGAAAGACATCTGGGTATGTCTTCTTCCAGTTCTTTGCTTTATGTTCGTCTAAGGCCATCCTCAGGTACAGGCAAAAAGTGGACACTCATCTTGGAGGTCTGACTACAAGCAAAGGGTCATACGAGCCTTTCTTCCTCTATTAAGAGTGGCTGGTTCCTTTTCGTGGGGACAGCAGAAGTAAATTTTGCCTATCCCTTCATCCAGTTCTGCTCACCTTGTTTGCTTAAGAACAAGGTTACCCTTCTCAGCAAAGAACGTATTCCCTATGGACACACGTTACCTGCAAAACAAAAGTTAGGTGGTTATACCTTTTCATATTCACTTGTGGAATGGAATGGCAAATGACAGTGCGTGGAAATATTGGAAGCATTTTGTGGATCCTTTTTGTTGTAATATTTTCAGATGTAAATCTTGGTGCCACAGCAGAAAATACTTCTGCCCTACCCGATTCTTGGCAATTTAGTGGAAGAAAACTGAGAGAAGTGAAAGGGGAAAAACTGATCGGTGTTGGAGAAACTGCTCACACCTTCTGTGCTGTATCGGAAAACTAGACAAAAATTTCTGGCTATTTGGAGTCAATGAGAGGTCTGTCATTCAGTTCCATGGGCCCAAGATTTCATCCTCTGTTTATTCAGTTTCAGTCTCCTTGTGTAAGACTATCAGGTGCCAACTGTGGAAACATCTCTCAGCTGCTGGAGCTATCAAGTAATCAAGATATTACTCAATAGGCTAAAGCTCTTTTGACTTTCAACCTGTGGTCTGTGAGACTGGCGTGAAAAGATACTTGCCCCACCTGTGGCTAATTAACAAACCCAAAGTGAAATAGAACCCAAGACCTGTACTAATTTATTTCCAGTGCAAAAGGAAGGATGCCCCTCCCTAAAAAATAAAAAGGGGAAAAAAAAAAGAGAGAGAGAGATACACCAGGCAATAGCTTTGTTGGGGAGCACAGTCACATTGTGAGATATGGTACAAATTCCCCACAAACTGCTGGAGGCTCAGGTCAGAAGTGCAAGCATATGTGAAGAGTGGTGGGAGGGAAGGTCCGGAATGAAAAAATGTGTGCATCCTGCCTTAAGATCTGTGTGTTTCTGTTACTCCCTCAAAGGCTACTCCTTGGTGGTTCCTGGAGCAACTGTGTGCCCCAGGCCCCTAACGTGATTCTTTTTGAGATCTAGAAGTGATTTAGATATACCCTACACGCTGAAAAATATGTATCACATAGCTATAACATATTAGAAGTGTAATGCAACTGGGAAAATATTTTTATATTTCTACTTATTTAATTACCTCCATAGTTTCTGTTACCTTGCTTCATACAAGGAGGTACTTCTTCAGTGTTTGCAAAGAAAAAGTAAGATATTGTGAAATTGTGAAATATTTAAGAACATAATTCAAGTTTAATGCACTACATGTGTACACACAAGGTATATAATAATCTGGATTGTAAAACTGTGTATGGCTTTACTTTGTGCACACATACATATACATACAGATACATGTGAAAACAAGTCAAAGAGCTTTGCTAAGGATGATTCTGGTATATGGACCTAGTAAAGATCTAACAAAATTGCAAATGGTAAATTAGAAGATACAGATTTCATTGTCTCTTGGTATAATGGAGAATGTGAATGATGTGAAACTACCAAGAACACTGAACTATGGACTAAACAAATTACGATAGGTATCTAGGAGAATTTCCCAAGTGAATCTTATCTCTTTCTCACAGCTATGCTGCTTACCGTCCATTTGTCTGAATTATTTGTCTTTTGAAATTATTTTCATTGAGGCTCAGCTGGTCTGTTTCCTTTCTGGTCCTTTCACCTAATGCTTATACAACCCAGTAGGGGCTGTTTCGTGGAATCTTTCAACTTGAGCTCATGGGATACGACCTTGAGAAATGTGACTTCTATTTTATTTCTGGTACTGGTATCTCCTAGAAACTTGCTCTGCCTGATTTAATGTAGTGCACTGTGTCTGGGTATTGGTTTTGTTCCTCTTTGTGCATCACGGTATCTATGGGCACCTGTGTCTGATAAAAGTTACATGTATGTTTACATACCATAAATGAAGCGTGACTTTCAATATACACTGGTTAATAAAAAAGAATGTTTATGAACATGTACTGCAGCAGGACAACTTAAACACAAATCAATCCGTCACTTTTTTTCCTTTTGAGAATAGCTTTTTATAACAGAGACAAGAGTCATCTATCTCTGGCTTCACAGTCTCTGTAACACCTAGCTTGGCCAAGATAACAAAGCAGTAAACTCTTAGCCAAGCCATTTTCTAGGATGAGCAAGTGCAACTCATATTCGAGACAGCTGATCTTTGTGCAGTGTATGGTAAGAATATGACACTTTCATTTGACTTGGTTTTCACATTTGCCAGATTAAGAAAAATTGTTTCTTTCCTTACAGCAGGTACATTTGGGACATCTTTGCAGAACTGTACAGAGAGAAATGGTATATCTGTAGAGGTGGTACTTAAGGGATCATGAAGATTTATGCCTGTACACCTTGACTCAACAAGGAACCGAATATATACGCCATTATGCTCTTGAATGAATGACAGAGGGTCTGTGTAACAAATGGGAACTGCTTTTTCATTTAAAAGCATCCTTTTGCATGATAATTGGTTTCTTTTGATCAGTGCAGAAGTCTTTTTACCCCACAGATACATACTAATAAAAAGAGCTAGTAAAATTTAACAGTGACTGGTATAAGCAAATAGTTATGTCCTATAAATCCTAATGCAGTCATGGTAAATATACGATTTGCCATCTGCTTTTGTTTATATCAGGTAAGCAGAGCTGAAATTTTGAAACTGGTTTGTGGCTGAAGGAGAAATATTTAGTCACATCTTGCTGGGTTTTTTTATTCACTGAGAGAACCTATATGGAAGGGGTAGAGAAAATGTAGAGTGCAATTAAGCCACATCAATCCTTTGGAAAAAAAAAAAAAAAAAAAAAAAAAAAAAAAAAACCTTCAAAACATCAAAAAGCACATTAATGCTTTCCAACACTACTCTGTGAAAACAGTTGCTGTAAACTGCAAGCGTATTGCTGTTTTTTGCATTATCATAAGAGATGTGTTTGTGACAGGAGTTTGTCAGAGTGATAGTGAATGGTGTTTGCAAACAATTTTTCCAGAAGAATCTGGTTTTGAGGGGTCCTTAGCTGATTGATTTGAGCAACACACAGTCTCTGTTACAGTGGTTTTTCTTCTGAAGTTTAGTTTTGACCACAAGGCTTTGGGAACTGATGGTATATCACTGCAAGTAACTGAGGCTGAGCCAGTCACCACTAGAGCTGCCAAGAGTGTACTGTTTGCTGCTGAATCGGCCATAGCTGGACTGACCAGGGACTTGGTGTTTTGTACAAGCCATGGTGTGGCAACAGAACATAAGCTTTCATTGCACAACAGCAGCAACAGTAAACCTTTTGGCGTAGAGATGATGTGCTCCATCAGGAAATTATGACTGCTTCCTATTCTAGTGAGTCAAAGAATCCAGGGTCTGGGATTGCCTTTGCACAGACAAGCAAGGATATTTCCTCTTTGAGGTGATGTAATCTGAGATACAAAGCATCAAGTCCCTTTCTCTGTTTTCAGTGTAGCAACAAATTTTTTTGATTTCACCATGGAATAAATGCATCTTAGAAAGATACAAATCTTTCCTAGTTCCTGCTAAATCTGAAGAAGGTCAGATTTTTGCTTTCTTTCACAGCCTGACCTGTTACTTCCCTGTAATCTTCACCTGTGTAAATTCAGCAATGTAGTCTGTAAATTGATTACATTTCCTCATGATTTGTTGGGCAATAAGTGCTACTAAGCCTGTGCGGTTGGGCTCAGAATAATTTAATCTGATTTCAGGAAAGTTGTCCCCCATTTGCATCATTTCAATTGAGAGCATAATGAGAATGTCTGAATAATGATGCAATTTAAATATTTCTCAAATTAGTTACTAGTATTTGAAAAATGTGAATAGCTGGAGCTGATGTAAGAGTTTCTAATCTATTATCTATACAAAAAGACAGCTGAACATGGTCCTCTCTCCTCCCCCTTTTTTTTTCCCCACCCATGTTCTCTGGAGAAGTATGCTAAGTAGCCATTGTAGCTGATGATATTGTTTCATCAAATTTGTGAAGAGATAATAATGAACATTGCACACTCACTTACCTCTGAAGTGCTCACGCAAACCTGTTATTAGGAAACTTACATTATTATGATGCTACTTGCACTTATTTCTGAATACAAATTATTAACCCACAAGTGCTTAAGAGAAACAAAATCCTTGTAATCACTTAGAAAAATACAGAAGTCTGCTCTTAAATTAGAGGATTAACTGGCTGGGATTGACTTTGCATATGGAATGGCAGGAGGAAAAGGGCAGCCTGAGTCATGCAACTGGCCTTGTTTATCTCAGAAAGCGAGAGAGGAAAATTTAATTTAGTGCATGCAATTTAGCATGCAAAAGGTCAAACTGGTGCATGCCTGCAGGTAGTTAATCAGGAAACTGCTATAATTCCCAACCCAAACAATGTTAAGCAATAGAAATGCAAATATTGGCCCTTGCTCTGTGTGGCTGACTTCATCTGATATTCATAAACCACTCTTGCTTCTGTCCTGAGTGTTTTACCTGATACAAATGATTTTAATTTAAAAAGAGGGTGTCTTTCCACCCTCAGTTCTTCTATTGTCTCAGTAGGGGTGGAACAGTGTGTACATCGGAGGAGAAGTGCAGCTGGGGCAGGATGCCCCTTGGGTGGACTCAAGTTTGTTTTAATTGCATCTTAAAAAAAAAAATATATATATATATATATTTATATTTTCTGACACATGATGTGTGCCATCTGACAGTGGACAAAAAAACTCAGATCAGTGACAATTGAGATGGAAGAAAGACTGTGGCTGGATAAGCTGAAAGCAGCTCTTAGTCTAGGTGAGGGAAGCGTGTGTGTGCACGAGTTACTAAGAAGTCTTGTAACAGAACGCTTCCCTCCTCTCTCCTCTCTTTTTTCCTTCTCCCCTGTATTTTACATTCTCTATCACTTTAAAGTTCCACTCAGCACTTTCAGCCCAGTGCAGACCATCATGGAGTAGCGAAGTGTCTGAGTTCATTATTGTGCCTGCTTTTTGTTTTATAAGCTAGTAACCCGGGAAACATATTGCTTTGTTTTTTTAAGACGGCTGAACATCTTTTAGTTCTTTTCAGTTTCCCAGATGTATGCTGCAATTAGCCAAAAGATACCATTCTTTTGTCCCATTTTTCCTTTTGTAAATATACACTGAGTAGCTTTTTTTCCCCCATGAGGTCTCGTAGGAAAACTACTTTCCTTCCAGCCCAATCTACATATACATTTCCATTCATCTTATGGTGCTGCTCTCTGATACCCAGTTGTGTCCTTTTCAAAATAATAAACCCCAATCTCAAAATAAATTGGACTCAAATCAAGTATTGCTGTTAAATCTTAGATCTGATTGGGACTCTACAAGTAGCAAGCTTGGAATTCACATTTCACTCCCAGATGTCAGAAAATGGTGTCTGCCTGCAAAACCCGAAAGTCTTAGAGCCGGTTGTACAAATGCAGCTGCTTTCTTATTTAGTGGAACTAGTCAGAGACAGCATATTATTCTCATTTTCCAAAGTCTGCTGTGGCTTACACAGTTGCTTCAGGGCGTAAAGCGTTGATTTTGATTATAAACTCATGTGTGGTTTAAGTGGTGATTGTCTATGGGCATCATCCTTTCACATATTGAGTGCCTTGTGGGAGGTGCAGAGTTCCTTCAGCTCACATTGTAATTAAGGTAAGTGTAAGGTAAATGGAAAGAAGCAGTAGAGACCTTGAGAAAGCCTCCCTTCTCTAGGCAGTATCATAACATACTCGAGCTTTGCTGAGCACTTGTAGTCTCCAAACATTTGGCAACTGAACTAGTCGGACATAATCTAATGTAAACCTCATCTATTTCTGTTCCCAGAAGGAAACAGATGAGGAGTCTGGAGTAGTTTTACTGATCCTGAACTGCGTATGGATACTGAGGAGATAATACCATTGTTCGCTGTAGCATGTGTTTTAATTTTTAAATGATGAAGATATACCCAGACAGGACACGCTCGGTTCTGCTTCATGACTGTGGTGTGCAGTGGCTGGTAAAGGGCCAGAGCAAGGGCTGCTCCTCTGCTGCTTTCTCTCACCTTGTGCCAGTGGCAGGGCCGAGTCGATGAAGCCTTCCTTATCTCTCGGCCTAGCTGTGGGGCAGGAGCACACCACTCAAGGGAGCTCTGCAGTGACTCAGGCTGATGAGTGGGAGCCTGGGCTGCAAAGTGCAACTGGCTATTTCCTGCCTGCCTGGTTGATTTTACTTACTGGTGTATGAAGCAGAATGGGCTGTACGCCCACCTTTTCCTCTGCATTTTCTGTATTTTCCTACTGGTGAAATAACCAGTAGAAGAAAGAGAAAAAAAAAAAAGAGGGAAAAGAAAATATTGGGAGGGAGGGAGGTAGGCAATACAACTTTCCATTTCTTTTTCATACATCTAGAGGGAATCCATTGAATTTGATCCAAAGGATCTAGAAGTATTGATTCTATTTTCTGCACTCTGCTTAGTCAAAAAGTTTAATTTAGCTGAAAATACAAGTGCAGTTGATGGCATCTCCACAATTGCTGTTGTCTAGGTATCTACCATCCCATAAACAAATAAAGGCTCTGGTCCAACGTCAGAGAAAGTCCGCTCCAAATTCCACAGAGGATGACAACAGACCCCTGGACTGAGGAAGGGAGAAACTGGCAAGGTAAAGTGGCGGTAGATATTTGGTCCTGTAAATAATCAAGTGCTTCAACTTTAAGATGACAAATAGCTGCTTTGATTTAACTTAGGTGAAGAAACTTCAGTGAGAAAGTTGGTATTAGCCACATACATAAGTCTGCAGAACTGGGGCTTAAGCCACACTTCCATGATATCTGTCATGATATTTTAGTAACTTTTTTTTTGTGTGCTACTTTCTGTAGACTTGAAGGCAGTGAAGTCTGAATAAGAAAAAGGTAACTTTGTCTCGTATTTCTCAAGTTACATTTTTTTTTAATGCTGTAGTTTTCATAAACAGTAGGGACCTTTTGAAGGTTCTAACAAGTTGCATCGGTGAAAGCAGATTTCAGTCCACACAGCCAAATTTGCTCATGAAGGTTCTCATTGTATTCCTTAATCTGTAGCTCTCATAATAGGCTTGAGTCACTCTGCCCAAGAAAGAAAAGGAGAATTGTGAGTCACCTGCAAAGAGGTTATGAAGCCTTGATCTGTGAAGCACAGAATTGTCATTTAGGAATGTCACCTTCCCCTTCAGAGAGTCAGAGTTGAAGGTGCACTGTGCTGCTTAGGTTTGAGACAATCAAACAAACCTATCATGGTTGGAGGATGTTGTAACAGGAACACATGAATGGGTCAAAAGATTAATACATTTGGGAAACTGTTTTTGAACAAGCATCCTTTTCCTAGTTATTTCTCATCTTTCCCAGGAATGGTTGGTTGCACAGGGAGCAGCACTTAGGTAGAGTGTAATGTGCGGTTTTGATTGTGTTTATGGAAAACTGCAATACAAGAGAGTAGTGGATTCATTCACAAAACTTTTGTGTTTCTAGGAATAGTGAGGAACAACATCAAGAAACACAAAAACCTCCCTTAAGCAAAGCACCAAGGATGTCATCTTCTCGCTGGTAGCTTGTCACTAAGGCCCAACGTAAATCACATACACGCATGCACACACAAAACCTCCATGTGGAGTTTAAATTTGCCTCCAACTGTGATTTCAGTGACTGAATTACAGGGTTAAACGTGTTGGCAGCGAAGGCTGGAGAACTGGACTGAGTACTGAGAAGCTGCATGGTGGGGAATAAGGAAGACACTCTCCCCTGCAGGCCTGGGAAATGGCTCCAGCTGCCTGTTGGGAGTTTAGACTGCTACCAAAGGTAGGAGTGCACATGTCAAATTCAGCTTTCTCCTGGATGTTTGGGTGGTGTGGTGGGAAGACCCATGCAGCTTTCTGCCTTTCAAAGGAATCATGACCACGTCTGCCTCTGGTATAGCCCAGTGCCAAAAGTAATCCTAAAGAGACTTTTAAAGACTTGGGAAGCATGATTCACATGGATTTCCTCATTGTGGCAAATTCTCCTTTAAAATGTGCACTACTAGACTGCTAAAGAGTTGGCCTTATAGAATGTGTTCACCTCAGTGGAAGAAACACACATCTAGAAAGAAGAGACAGCAAGAGTTGATTAATATTTTGAGGCTATGATAGAGTGGACTTGCCTCATGTGCTTTCCAAATTTACAATACCAAGATTGCCAGGCTGAAGCTGGCACTAATTATATCAGGTAGATCAGTAGCCTTTGACCAGGCTTAAGGAAAATGGCTCCATATTACTCAGACCTGTGCTGTGGCTAATGTGTGTATAAATGCCACAAGCATTTCATCTTAGTTTGTTTTTTCTTTTTTTTTTTTTTTGAAACAGAATGCATTACTCTGTAGTTTGACTGATTGCCCAAAGAGCTGTTTATAAAACAGGCAGTCTGCTTACCGTCATTCTGATTGTATTGTCAGTCATTTGACCAAATGCCTGGAAATCTTAGTGACTTGGGGAAATGCTAAGCAAAATGGTTATTTGATGAAATTATTAGGACATTCTATTTTCTTACTTGTTTAGTTTTCTTTAGTGCTGTGTATACAGATAGTGCTTTGCATTCTCTCTCCCTACTATAGAAAGATAAGAATTGTGATTCATTTGACATTATGACTCATTTAGCTGTGCCACGTATACTAGGATTAAAAATTGCCAAGCAGAAGAGCAGAGAATTTATGTACTTTTACTGTCCTTTGGCATATTTTCTTCAGAAAATATTTTGTTTTTAATAATAGCAAAAACTGTTGTAAAATTGTGGGAAATGGGTGAACAAATTAGGTTGTCTGACACAAAAGCCAGTTCGCCAAAGGAGCTTCAGGAAAGGAAATAAAACAATGTGGAACAAACAGGATGCTACCAAAACTGCACAGTGTACTTGGGACAAGCTGTCAACAGAAAGCAGCTAGGCCCAGGTGTTGCTTGAGTGGTGCATCCTGCTGCTTTTGAAGTTTTTGCTTTTCCTGGTTATATAGACAAAGAACTGTGAGGCCTGTGTACTGCAGGTCTAAGCCCAGGATTTTAGGAGCTGGTGCTCCCACAGCAATATTGACACCGGTGTTTGCTGTGTATTTAGTATGCGCTGTACTTGAACGGACAGTCTGTCGTCTCTCTACAGAACACTTGACTAGACTTTATGGAATATCAACGAAATTCAGACTGAATTTTGTAGGTTGAACTGCTTATAAATGTGATAAACAATTACCTGAAAGCAGGTTGTAGAGAGGTGGGGGTCGGTCTCTTCTCCCAAGTAGCAGGCGATAGATCAACAGGAAATGGCCTCAAGTTGTGCCAGGTGAGGTTTAGATTGGCTATTAGAAAAAAATTTTAGACTGAAAGGATTATCAGTCGTTGGAACAGGCTGGCCAGGGAAGTGGTAGAATCATCATTCCTGGAGGTATTTAAAAGATGGGCAGCCATAGTCCTTAGCAATATGGTTTAGTGATGGTTTTTGCCACTGTTAGGTTGATGGTTGGACTAGATGATCTGAAAGGTTTTTTCCAACCTGGACAATTCTATGATTCTATATAGGGAGCAGGCATGTTTTGCAAGTTATTGAAGATGGTGGAAATCAATCAGTTAATCACAGCAGGTTTCTGTGATTCTAAATGTTATATGAATGCCGATAAAATATGGGCGCTCTGAATTTAAACTCCAACTTCATCTCGGTGAGCCTAGAAGCAAAAATCCAAATTCTGTCCTAACCTAATCTAGAAGTAGATCCTGATGTAAGCTGAGTTTACATAGCTGAGTTAAGGTCCGTCAAAAATGAAGAGTAACGTAAACTCTCCCTAGAAGACAAATAGAATGCAGTGGATGTGCTTATGGAACCATTCTGATATGAAAATAATTGGAATTGGTGAAGGATTAAGTCCATGATATTCTCAGGTTTTGTTGTTAAATGCATTGCTGATGGCAGTGGAAGATTTTTCTTTTTAATTCTGAAAGAAGTTGAAGAATTTGGTCTACAAACTTGGAGAGGGGATTAGAAATAGGCTACAGTCTGAATATAGGAGATGATAGAGCATTTCTCAAGAATCTGAGGCTGTAGATCATAAGAAATGAAGAAAGGTTTTTATTGATCTGAGGGAGGAGTAAGATACACCTAACTGAAAAATAACGTTAATAATTCCACAGAAGAATAAACATTTGAATTAGAATCCAGACATAAATTGACTCTTATCCAGTATTAAATGGAAACACATGCTTTGCACTACGAGCTAGATCAGGGTGGGAGGAGGAGGTGACGGCAAGAAGCCCCAAGCTCCTTTTCTATTCAGTGTTATGCTCAATCATGGCCACTGGCAAAATAGCCCAGAAAGTTGAGCCAATTCAAAACCATTAAATTCAAAGCTGAAACATCTCTCTTTCTCCCTCCCTAACTTTGTTCATAAACATGCTTCAGTCAGGTGTTAATTACAATCCCCAGTAAAGCCTCAGACCTGCACAGATTCTCCTGGGGAAAATGACTGGACTCAGCACTTTGCAGATCTGTTTATTTTACTTTAAGCACTTTAGTTACCCCAGCTGGCTTGCTACACGTAGAGAAGAAATACTACCATACAGAAGAGTTCAGGGAAAGGAAAGAGTATCACTCTTCCAAACTGAACAGCTTACATGAGAATTGCTTGCCCTTAGTGTGTTGATTGGGCGTTGAAGTGTCCTTTCTCTGGAGACCTGACCTTCCATTATTCTGAAGATTCTGCTTCTTGCCAGGTCATACTAAGGTATCTTCTCTTGTGCCATGCTTTGCAGGCAAAAAGCAAGTGTGAGAGCATCTTGACACACATTATTTATTATTGTTAATAGAAAGAATTATTTGCTAATCTCTGATGACGTGATCAGCACTGAACAAGACACAGAAAAGCACAGAGCATACCCTGAGGAGTTTATAATTTTGAAGACTGACATAGATGAGACAATGTGCGCTTAGAAGACCCTGAAGTGGATGTTGACCTAGTAAGAATTTAGAATGAATTAACTGGGAGTGGGAGATGATTTCTTTCTGATCCAGTCTGTTTTAAAGAACTTCCGCTGTAGCAAGAAAATGTTGTCATGAAACACATGCATATCTTACCTTACTATGCCCTCTGCGAAATAAATAAGGTTGTGCTCTTACTTATCTAAATTGGCAGACTCTTGTTGAAGCAGATGCAACTCTGTTAAGTTACATCAGGTAGGCATTTGACCACAGAGGTACACAGGCACCTGCACATTTTAAGGTATGCCAACAAGCTAATTTTTCTGAGCTCACAGAGGACTGAATAGGAATTTGAAATCTTGTGTGTCAGCTTGCTTGCTAATTCTTGGAATGCGCACTTTCCATAGGTAGAGAAACACTGCTATACAAATGAGGAGAAATTCCGGATATTTTTATGCTGCCTAAAGTGTGCAAACCAGAACAATTGATGTGGAAGTAAAACTTGTTTAGATGGCAAATTAACTTCATTTCTAACAGTGGCTACCTAGGTAAGCTTATAAAAACAAAAATACAAATTTTAATTAAGGGAAGTAATGTCTTATAGTGGGTTATCTTTGTTCCTGGTGCAGTTTTACATAAACTTCACTGTTCTAGTTGTTGGGATCTGGAAATCAGGCCAATTCACAATGCAAAGGCTTGTCTGTACAAGTAAGTTACCAGCAGTAAACTAAGATGTGAAATGATGTTGCGTTAGCTGCTCTGTACTCCCTATTATTCCCTATGGACATTGAGAGTGCACACTAAGAGTTCCTTTGTATGAAGTGGCTTCCTCAACTGCACGTAAAAGTACAGGGAGCAGCCAGCATGGTGTAAATTCACACCGTAGCTTGTAAATTCACACCCTACTTTCCTTGTATAAGCAAAACCAGAGTCAAGGCCTTGCATTCATTCCACTGGCATAAATGTGAATGAATAGATGAACCTTACACCTTGCTCTGAATGTAAACACGTTTGGGCTAACATGATGCGTAATGGAGGGAACGCTGTCAGGAGTCAGGACACAGCTATAGATTATCTTGGGAGGGTCAGAAAAGTACTTCAGAAATGTTCAAAGGCCATGATGGAGAGAGGATATTTTCAATATCGGAGGGAGAAAATCACCTAGCAATCCTGAAGAACATGAGCATGACCTGAAATTTAGCTACAGACTTTTTGCCCTGTGTATGGTTCCTTAGTATTTAAAGGGAATCTCATTGTTGAATGGTGGATTTCTCTACCATTTAAAGCAGAATAAATATCATTTATTCATTATTTTTGGCAGTGAAAGTTATAGGAATGCAGCTAAGCTCATATTGGCCAAGTTTTATGTAGCTGGGAATGAGACTTTCTCACAGCAATCTCTGGGGCTTTCCTAAAAGACCCCCTCTCTAATGAGTATACCTCAAGGCGTTTCAGTGAGACATTAAAAATCTTTTTTAAGTACCTTGAATCATCCATCCAAGCTTCCACTACTTGACAGCCCTGTAAGACTCAATCATCCAAGGCTGAGCTGATTCCCATCTGCAGTAGAGTAGCAACAGTGATCTCGTCTGCTCAGGTTTCACTAGAGGTCAAAAGCAGTCTAAAGATCAGGGGGCCCTCCCTGAGATGAATGACCATCTACCTTTCCTCCTGCCACTGTTACTTTTGCAGGAATATACACAGAGCCGCCTTTCACATTTTATTAGATTCTTCTGTGAAAAGAGTATCTTTGTCCAAACATGCATACGCCATCAGGCTGTTTTTCCAACTGCTGTTATTCGATGGCCTCAGGAACCCATTTGCAGAATGTGATTTTACCTAAACATACATATTTTACTGTGAAATATTTATCTTTGATTAACAGTCTAAGAAATTGCACATGCTCAACAATCCACTCAGTTTTCAATGAGCAGGGCTATGGTAGTTTTGTTAAAAATACTCACTTGCTTGTGTTTTGACCATAAAGTAAAAGAAAGCTGTGCAAAAAGCACAGTGACTAAAAACTTTTCCCTGCATCCCTGAACATATGCCTACAAAGTGAAACGGTGTTGATTGAAGACTGGGGAGGTGACAAGCGCGAACTAGTTGCTATGGTAGTAGAGTCGGAGTGCTACTGTAGGATTCAAAATGGGCAAAACACACGAGCTTCGAAAACTGGTGTATTTGGTTTAATTAGATCATGCCAACGGCCACATCTTCAATGTTATAGTTAGCCAGAGTAGTTCTTGCACAAATTTATGTTTTTCTATTTTGCGATCACAGTTTTGTTTTGCTGTCTACACATTCATTTTTTCAACTTTGGGATTGGATATCTCATCTGGGGAAGTTTTCGTGATCTTCTGCAATGCTGAAGAGGCACGCTCTGGGGACAGTGCTTCCTACCTGTCTCAGATATCTCTCATGGTGGGTTGAGTTCTGTGGAGATTTCTCTTACCTCCTCCTTCCCTCTCTCCCTCTGTTAGAGACATATCTTAGATAACTAGCTTGAACTAGATGGCTAGCTCTTAGCCATCCATTTTTAGAAGACATCGAACCAGTCCCAGAGAATGATCATAGACCGTATGAACATGTACCCGGCCAAATGTGGTGTGCAAGAAATAGCCATAGACTGCCATACCTGTCCATTATTGGGTTGAATTCTGCTCATTTTAGGTGCCTGGCAATTTATTGTTACTATTGGACACTGACCTGTGTGCTCTATAGAAAAAAGCCTCGCTATTTTAGTAGATGCTAAATAAAGCAGTCATATCGGTGATGGCTTGCCAGAGCTGAAATGCTCCCCTGATCCTCAGGTTAACCTCTTGAGCCTCTAGTGCCACCTGCTCCAGAGATGTGTTTTATATCTTTCAAAGGGCAGGCTAAGCAAGATAATAGTATTTATCAATGTATGCTGGGAATAAGCTCAGAGTAATAGAAGTTTGGGGTACTTACCCCCTGAGGGCTGCCATTCAATTATGCCCCCAGCACAGAATGTTAGAATTTATGACCGGCTGCAGAGATGATTTTCCACAAAGGATTTGACAACAAAGCTGCACTATTGTGTGAAGAGTGTAGATCAAAAAGTGCTTCGGTCTTAGTAAATGTAGGATCTGTGACAATTTCTCTTCTAACCTTTTGTCCTCTGTCTCATGCTGCCAAACTCATTAAACTATCCTGGAAAAAAAAAAAGAAAAAAAAAAGGAATGTTGTAGCCACCTTGTGAAGTGCTTTGTTTTGCCTAGACATGCAGGATACCACAGCCCAAGCTTAAGTTCTCCTTTTGGGACATTTCTCCACGTTTCAATTGCTTATGCACTGCCTATGTTTCACAGCAACCCACAACCCAGGTCTTCTCACTTGTCCTTGTATTGCGTGCTTGCATTGTGGAGTTCTGAGGTTGTTTCAAATAAGAGCACAAGCAGCATGAAACTGCTTTGTCTGTTCTGTTTTGGCATCTGGCAGAAGTGAGCTCCTGGTGGAGCCATGCTCCTGGAGCGTGCCATGGTCAGTCTTGAAGATGACACCACAGTTCAAGGGAGCCTCAGGGACCCTTGCAATCACTTCTCTCTTTTGACCTTTTTGAGTGAGCAGGTTGTGCCTGATGGTTCCATTAACAAAGCCTTTAAGTTAGGAGTTTGTATTCCAGGTTGATTTTAGGTAATTCCTACTACCTATCCTAAATGTCTTCAGTTCTGTTAAATATGGTTGTTTAATTGCCTAATACGAGAATAAGTCAATGCAACCATTTACCCCATCAGATTGCAATGGACAGAGCATGGTTCAGTACCTGGCCAAAGCCTTCACCAAGCCTGGCCGCTGGGATGCGTTGCAGTGAGAAAGTAAGTGTTCAGCTGAAGTGCCAGCATTATTCCTCACTCTTTCTGTAAATGCTGCAAGATTTGTAACTGGTAGCTGGTTTGCCACTGGGTACCTGAGAAGGGATGTCAGTTTTAGCACATCAAGTGTTCGTGCTCCCTGAACATTATGTTGTGCAACTCCTTGGGTATAGCAGCAAAGTGCAGACATACTGAACTCATTAGTTACATGCAAATGGTTTGAACAGAAAATAGCCCATATTAGTATTATTTTTAAGGAAAGATGAAGTAATGTAATGCAATTATAAGGGACTGAAAGGTGGCTGATTTATTGAGAGACGCTATATTTGGCTTCAGTGACACAGCTGAAAAAACCTTGGAAGTAAGAAACACAACAGGGATACTTTTGGTTTAAAAAATACTTAATGTGAAATGCAGGTTTTGGAAATATTGACACAAATTGTGGTTTCATTCAAATTTACATGACTTAGTTGGTTATCTATGGGCACATTTCTCATTTTTACTGCTGGAAATTTGGGTAAGGTGAAATTCCCCAATTTGTCCAAAGCTAAAATTGACCCCAGAGGAAAGAGTTGAAAAGAGTTGGTTTTTTTCTTCATTTTTGTTCTCTTGAGCACTCTGGATTCCAACTGAAAAAGAAATGGAAAAGGTGTAATGTGACCGGAAAGAAAAGCTGCTCCTGTGACACCTCCAGACCACAAAGGTTCAGACCATGCTTTTGGAGTACTTAACACAAACTCAACTGCATTATGTACAGTCTGCTGTTCCACAGATTTTTGAAGTCACTGAGAAATCACTACAATGAAGTAGTTGGTCCTTGGGCATATTAGCAAATCCTTCCATTTCAACTAATTCTTCCCATGAGAAGCTCATACCTTTCAACTAGAATTTGTATCTATTTAAAAATTGCTACTCAAAGCCCACCATTTCATTTTGCTTCTAAGCACTTTTAAGAAGAGTACAAAGCTTCCTAACTGAAGAAGAGATGGCATTTTAGTTTCTTTTCTGAAGTCCTGCGGTTAAGAAAGCAAGTTGTATCATGGAGGCCTGGGTTCCGGCCTGGTTGAGAATGGGAGTTTGAAGGAGGGCTCTCCTGTAAGAGTACTTTGATGATAACACTGAAAGACATGGCTGTATTACCATGTTAAAATTCATTTAGAGGGTAATATAATGTGCATGCTCAGCCGGAAGGTGTGATACCCTTGCTAGTTAGTATTTTAATGGTTATTTTAAAAAGCCTTCTCAGAATGCCCCATGACACAGTATTTAGATTGGTCTACTGGGAATTGTGGGTTTAAAAGTGAGGAAGTGAATTTAGATCTTTTGTTTCTCTGGAGAGTATTTTAACATTAAGGAAAAATAGGTACATGTCGTCACACCATCTGTTCACTAGATTTTTTTTCTCATCATCTAAAACCTTTAAGCAAATCAGCTGAACCACTTCAATCATATTTTTTTTTTCTTTTTGCTTAGAACCCTGAAAATATAGTAGAGACATTTTAGATTTATCTGTCATATTTTACATTTCTACACTGGGAAAATGGATTTCTGTGTGGAATAAAGGAGGGGTTTTGCGAGTTGATATTGTATAAATCCTGTGAGTTCCCTATGCAGTCTGATGTCAGAAAAACACTCAAGATAGTTATAAAATTTTATGATATGTCTGCAGTGCAATCAGAGAGAAGAGCAGGTATTCTGGGTACTTTCTGAAATGTTTGCTGGGAACTGAAATCCGGGCCACCTCTAGTCTATCCTGCCTGTGATAACTGATCCAGAAATCACCCTGTCCACTATGACAGGGCCATGCCTCCCTAGGCTGAAAGGCATCAGGCTATTTGCAAGGTTTGCCAAATATTTAATTCATATCTTTCAAACCTACTACTTCCTTCCTTCTTAAGGAGTCTTGTGTTTACTAAATACATGTATTAAATGCTCTAGCTGGATCACCCATGTTTCTTTCTATCTCTTAGGTTCAGCTAAAACACTGTGTTAAAAGCCCAGTTGTGTTGGGCTCTTGCTATGTTCAGTGGAGAGTGATATCCCAAGAGCCCGTGTAAGAGCGGTAACAGAAGATAGCTCGTAGCCTAGGTGCCATCGTTCATTGTTTAAGACTAAGTAGGGTGACTCTGAGGCTCCTTGTGTTGCTGTAAATAATAAAGCATTGATCCACAGCCTCTCAGTAAAGTCTGTTTGGATGCTTCTTACACAAAAAAGTGCAGTCCAAGTGCCAATAACTACTACCTGCCCTTCTGCCGAAGGGTGTGAGTGGGGCAGAATGGAGGATGCGGCGACAGCAGGCTTTAAAACATTGTCAAACCTCTTGCTACAAAAATCTGCACCTGCTTGTAGAACCTGTAGTCATTTTTCTTCTCTCTACCTGTCTATTTCCTTTGTTGTCACTTCTCAAAAAGAAAGAAAAATAAAAAAAAAAAAGATGTCCAGGCAACACTGATTTCTGAATGACAAAATCTGTGGGCAGAACTGCTCTGCTGCAATCATCCCCTTCCTAATGTGTATTTATCCTCAATACCATGTGAAATCTTATTACTTGGGTAAGGTCGAAGAAAAGAGAAGAAGAAAGCATGTGTGCAGAGGATATACTCAGAAATCAGAACCATGCCATGTAAAATTGTTACAGCTGTTTCTGTTTTTATTGACTGTTTCTTTTGGATTCATTTCTCTGACAACTGCTGCTCATGTGAGCAGGAAGGCATGTGGCATGACATCGCTGTGGGCTGCAGGGTCCTAGGGCCAGGAGTAGGTGGAGAGTGGAAGGAAAGGAAGAGGGTGTGGTGGTGAGGACATTTATGTGGGACACATCAAAGCACATCCTTGTAATGTGTTACAGTGACCCAGGAAATTCAGTGCAGATGCACTGAAAATCCTCATGGCGATCCAGGGTTTGCAGTGCTGTTATAGCAGCAGCTGTCAGTGCTTGGTTTGGGGGGACATCGGTGAGCTGCTTCCTGCCCTGCTCTCTCTTACAAGTCCTTTCTCTTCAGTTTTCTTCTCAGAGTAGTCTTGCTACACAGTATGTCATGCAAAAGAAAGTACATGCCCTACAAATGAGTTAAGCAGTGCCTCTATCATGCTGGGAAAGAGTAAAGAAAGTGATTGTTGTAGCCTCTTTTGATTTGCTTGGGTATGGCATTAGAGAGACTGTTCAAACATGGAAACAGTGAATTAGGTTAGTTCTGTACATGGAGGGAAATAGTAAGACTTTTTGTCTTGTGGGTAGATATTAGTCTTTGGTCAATACGAAGTGTCTGTCTCCTTTGATAGAAACACTAGATGGAAGCTGGAAGATAGGAAATGCAGTTTCAGATGCTCAACTCAGTTCCCTGACCGAAGAGGGAAAAATCTAGAAAGAAGTCTGAAAAGCACAGTTGGCTTTTTTTCTGCTCTCTCTTTATCCTTTGGAGTTGCTCCATGTAATCAGGCTCCTTAAGTAACTGGCCAGTCTGAAAGGGGTAGATCTTGATATTTTTAGTTTCGTATGCAAAATGCACATACACCCATATGTTCATATAAATGGTTTGGAATATACACACCCCCTTCATATGTCTTACTCAGCTACTATGATGTTGTACCCAATGGATGCCTATACCAGGGACTTAGGTGAACAAAAAGGCTGTCTTTTTTAAATAAAAAAACCCTGCACATTAAGATTGTATTTTTCTAACAAATGTAAAGAAACAAGACTGTAGATGAAGGGAAAATGCATCTTGTGATGTATATTCATGTGAAATGAAAAAAAATATTTATCTATAAATATATTTATTATATTTTATATATATTTATTATATTATATGCTATTAAGCATTACTTCTTGCTCAGCAATTTGTACTGCAACTCCTTCTTCCATCTGTCCCTGGTTTTCATCCATATGTGGAACCTCAGTGTGTCCCTGATATTTGTCAATGTGTCAAAACTTTGGCACAAGGAGGAGGAAAATATACCAAAAACTAGAATCTTCAGTCAGAACACACTGAAATGATGTGGACTGGATTCAAATCCTGGAGCCACTCATACCTCTTCAGCTTTTGATTAGAAGTTAAAACTGAAGGGCACATAGCTCTAAGGTTCATTGCAGTTTTAGCTAAAATGAAGACCAGAACCATAGACCTGCTTTGAAAGAAGCTATACTTGATCCAAATATGAAGAATTGACTTAAGTCGCAGTTAACAAAACCAGCATCCAAATACAAAGATCAGGTAAGTTCATCCCCTCTGTGAGGACACCAGTTTAGAGTGGCACAAAAGTTCATGGTTTTGATGGGCCTATCATGCCAATTTTGCTTTAACTAGGCACTGACTTCTTGAGCTCGGATCTACATGTATAATGCTAGTTTTTCCTGAAATATGTCTGTTTCCATGCACAGATTTTGTTTCTGGCTAGACAAACACCCCATAATATGCAGTTATCTGCTTTTTACATATGACTTACATGTGGAGGATTTCTAACTAATGAGTCACTACGAAAAACTGGTGCTTTATGAGCAATAGAGATGCAGGGTGAGATGCCTGTGGGTCCCTGTGCTCTATGCCCAGAGCAAACCATTAATGAAACATAGGTTTTCTTTTAAAAACTGGAAACAGGACTAAGTTGTAAAAACAACTAGTGATCTATCTTTTGTGACTATGCATTTCCAGGCCATTGCCTTCTCTATTGAATGTTCTTCATACAATTAATTGAAAAAAAGGGAGATGGCATGTAATGGGAGAAAAACATATTTTTAATGAGATTTCTCACAATTCTTGCCTATGGATGAATCAGAATTACTAGTATGATAGAGATTTTTGCAGATTTTTGGGATGTTAGTTTTAGGTCACAGAGAAATGTTTGAATAAACAAGTGAAAAGTTTGAATAAACAAATCAAATCCCCACCAGACATGAAATAACTGCATCTTCTGAAGTTCAAAACTGCTTGAGAGTCATTGAGGTAACTTTCAAGTTACCTTTATATAAACTGAATTTGATTGTTCATTCCTAGCAATAAATGCCTTCCGCTCTGGAGATCGTTACAATGATAAGATAAAAATATTTGAATTTTGAGGATAAAATTTTAAATGAGTATATATGAGAATCCTCTGCCTTTTCTTTATTCTTTCATGGACATAATGGGACAGAATACTTTCCCCTACGCTCTGCAAATAGAGAACTCAAACTGCGTACTCCTACTGGCACATAAGCACTCCTGTATTTTCTGTTGGTGAGTGAAAATCTTTCTCTGGATTCTCTTCTTGTCTGTTTTTTTAATAAGACCAATATCCAATTAAGAGGTGTTGTTTGGGGCTTCACTTGAAAAAATTTTCAAAGAAAAAAAGCTTTTGGTCAGTCAAGGATGCTGAGGCTCCTTTTGTTTCTAACAGGGTTATGTCATTCTACCTGTTTGTCCTTTTTTTTTTTTTTTTTTTCTTTCTCTGACTTTTCCTGCCTGGAATACAGCAGGAAAATAATTTCTCCTATGTTTACAAATTCTGGAATTTTAGTAATTCAGCCAAAAATTTTTTTCTGACTAATTTTTCAGTACTTCCTCTCAAATTGTTATGATTTAGCTTTTGGTCTTCAAAATATTGTTATTACCTCGCCTGCTATTATTTCCTAAGTTCCTTATGTTTCTAACTTGCAAAGAATTACATAGTCTCTGCCTAGCCTCGGCTGAGTCACTTGAAATTTTACTGTTTGGCTTTTTGCTGCTGACCAGTATGTGCCAATTTCATTCTATTGGTATGACTTACAAAATTATCTAAACCAATCTTGTGTTTAGTAAACTGGGAATGAGGTTATTACAAAGTGGGTGAGCATCTGTGAGAGTCTCATTCTAGTAGGAATAGCTTTCACATGCCCAGATACCTTGGAAAATCTGTGGTATAGGCCCCCAACTTCCATCTTTTAGTCATTCTCTTCTCAAGTCATGTATTGTAGGTCAAAAAGAGACTTGCTGAGAAAGAGAACAATCTTAATTTTGCTCCTTTCTGGGTCAGATAGAGTTCTAAGGAAAACAGGACAGCTTAATGAAGACATAACGATAGCCATTGTGGTGGGTAGGCAGCAATTGCAGAAGCCTGGTAGGATTATATTAAAGATTCTGTAAAGAGCCAAGTGGAAGATGACAAACAGGCAGGTTGTGTTGGACCTGGAAAACACTGAAGCAGGATTTTTTGGAGACTAAAACCTGGGCTGACTTTAATTGAAATGAAGTGAATGACTGTTAGTGAAGGAAGTTGGTAATTCCTGTCGTACAGAGGGAAAGTCAGGTACTGGTGAGGGCAGGGATTGAGTTTGCGTATGGCAGGCTGGTTTCTTAGATCACCTGGTGTCTCTGGTGTGGAAATTTCTAAATTGTATCTGTTTGGTGATTTCTTTATTAAATCAAAACAAACTACTGAATATGTGGCAAAATGTTTCTTGGTGCCTAATGTGCCTGATTTGTCCTGGCATATGTATACATACACAGGAGTGCTAGTTTGTTCAAAATCCTTTCCCAGCTTTACATTCTTTTCCACGGGAAAAAGGGAAAACTGGAGACCAACCCACAAATTGTCATACATTTTCACAAACTCTGGAAACTGTCACTTTCTTGCTGCTTATTATTTTGAAGAGTGTTGCCCATAGGAGTCTGCTGTCTCTGATATCAAGTCAGAATGTCTGTATGTTGGTATTGCCTCAACAGTAACTCTAGCTGCCTCCTGCTTCACTAGTCCCACAAAGTCATTGCAGTTGTGACTAGACAAGGTTAACCATAAACCTGACCTTCAGCAGATTTGTGCTTTATTTTCTGGAAACTTCATTACCAGGAAAATTGCCTAGCAACTATTGGAAGAAAATCGCAAACAGGGAATATGTTAGGTCTGGTTACTTCTCTGTGTCTAAAAAAAAAAATAAAAGTGTGTTTTTTTTTTTTACAGTTCAAACTATAATTAATATTATGTCTGTGGATTAGTTTTGTGGGCTAAGCATTTAAAGGTTGGCTACAGAGTAGCTGAGGGATGAACATGGTTGTTTTGGTGGAAAAAACACTTTGATCAAGCTGGAGGATCAGTGCATAGAAGGTATAAACTGCAAAGAGGAGCAAAGAAAATTGTGACTGATGCTAATCAATCAGTAAAGCATAAACTTGGGATGAAATAAACTAACCAGAGTTAAGAATAATAGTAAAAATGTAATTTAGTTAGAATAGCATACTGATCCTCTGGAATGGAAGGAGGTCAGTTTTCTTTCAAGGCCTCTCTAAGCTTGTGTTTCTAGTCTATTGTGGTTTATTTATTTTTTATTCCCTTCTAAGTGCTAATCTCCTTTTGAACAGAGTTGCAGCTTTTACTACCGCCTTTTATAGTGTGTTCCACAAGTTAACCCTTTCAAAACACATATTTTTTCAGCCAGCCTCAGGGTACAACAAAACCTCAAAGCTATAATGGAATTCTTCTAACCAGAAAGGCTTAAAACTTCTCTAGTGAATTAGGAAGAAGTCTGACATTTCACTTATTAAAGATTGGGGGGTGGGGAAAGGGAAGGGAATAATGATTTATGTTTCTTCTTTTTTTTCAGTTTGTTAATATAATGCAAGTTCTAGAATTGAATTAATTTCTGGCACTCCCTGCACTTATGTATTCAACAATATCACAGCCAGAGAATGATAGGAGGATAAAATAATCCAGATGCCTTCAGTTCATGCAGAAAAGAATGTTCTCTTTCACGTTTGCAACTAACTGTATATAAATAAGATTAATTTTCTTTAAAAATAATATCTCTGTGCTTTTTAGTTAAGGCTGGTTTTAAAATGTGAAGATAAAGTGGTGAGCCTTAATATCTGTAATTATGCCAGTAAGTGGCTGATACAAACGTACATATTTTATTTTTTTTGTATCATTTTCAGATGTGAATGCTGTTAGTGAAACACATACATAAAGGACATAAAGATCAGCACTTTTCTTCCCTTTTAATAAATACTCATGCATTTCTCCAGACTACTCGCTAACAAAATGTTTTTCCTGTGTTTATATGATGCATCTATTGGAATATGTATTTTACGTGAACCAGCCCTTTTCTTTCTTTTGGTGCTCCTCATTAGCATTAGTATCCAAGAAGACAAAGCTGAGGGGGAATGCAATTGAAGATTTATTTGTTCTTTTCATTTTGAGGTGTTGGTGGTTCTGGTTGGTTTTTTTCTTCCTTGTTTGCAGGTCTCAAAACCAGTGTTTGGTCTTATGTGTTTGCCTTCAGAGAGTTGAGAGGGTCAAGGCCCCTCTTTTGGTTTGCTGTGACCTCCTTTGCCAAGAGATGCTAATGAATGCATTGCAAAGGTGCCTCATTTGGCTGCACATGGTGAGCCCGTTTCTTGAATAAAGGCTGGAGCTGGGACTGGTGGTGCTGGTGTTTTCTTGTGCTCTTAGGAACCCTCTTAGCCCAGATCTTCTACTGATTACTTCTCCATTGTGAGGTGATTATGAACACCAGTCGGCTACAGATCAAAAGCAATTCTACAAGCCTACCTTATTTAGCATGTGAGCAACATGTGAATTTGAGTCTTTTGACTCGCGTAACATATATATGACACAGCATATGAAATATGCTCTGCATTGTTCCTGGTACGCAGGCCACTGTCCCTGAGAGTCGTGGATCAGCGGTTTTTTATCAGCTTCTGTGTTGCTGGAAGTACTGGTGGGTTTTGCTGCATTATTATAGCCATCTGAAGCAGCTCTCAGAAGCACTTTTTCTGTGGTCGTGTGCACATGTTAAAGAAGAAGGCATGGGAGGGAAAGGTGACTTTAGTCATCTTCTGCCTGTTTGTGGAGGAATGGCGTATTTCCTGACCACTGCAGTTACCATCTGAATCAGGTTTATTCTTGCAATATACTGTTTTATGCAGAAAACATATGGCTCTGCATTTCTAAATCAGGTTGTAGGCATGATATAAAATTCTCTTGGGGGCATTTTAAGGTAATACTGTTTCTTTTTGTTGCAAGACTCACAGTGAAAAAATGGGTAATCAAACCACAGAAATAGCTGCATTACAGAATTCCTTCATGACATTACACTCTACTGGACTCCAAGGCATAACTTATATCACACCTAAAGTCATTAAATGTAGAGACAAATTGCTTCATAGCGGCCAATCTTTTGTTACTGGATTTTTCATCTTTCTTGTTAGTGTTGTCTTTGCCATATGTGGTCTGTGGAATAATATCTAGGATTGCCATTTGAAAATTATTCAGTTGGCTTGGTTTGAGAAACCTCCACACTCATCTGTTGTAACCAAATTTCTGAAGTAAATTATAGCCCTGTGGAGCTACAAGTAGAGAAAACAGCAGCCTACAGATGACATTTTGATAGTTAAAGGGCTTATTGGTGTTGTATTACTTGCACCACTGATTATTTCTCTTTCTTTATTTACAGCTATAAAATTGTTAGCTTTGCAAAGGAGAACCTGCCTCATGTGAAAAATAAGGTTTCTTAGTTAAGGCTGGACCCAGAGGGAGTGAGAATTTCTCAGAGGAAACATAACTACGTTTTGTGCTGCACTTCAGTGCCCCACAGATCCAATCTAGCATGCAGGCAAATGGAGCTAAATACAGTGCTTAAATGTGCATGTTAAACCCTTGCCAGAAGTTACGATTATTAAATAATACCAGGATCTCCCCCAGTCTTCTACTAAAACAGTTGGAGCTGAATGCCAGGCTCATGTTATCTGGGCAGATTATTTCAATCCTTTGGGGAAAGGAGAGCCACTCTAAGAAGTTAATACCTCTGGGGCAGTACAGTGGAAAGCTTCATTTGATCTTCTCTGACATGTATGACAGTATCTCATTTTCAAGCTGCGAAAGTCCCATCCATGGGTTATGCCACTACCAACATGCATAAATAAGGCTCCAAGTAGAAAAGGGAGAGTGATGGGGGATTGGAATGAGTGGCAAATGTTATCTGAAGCTGTTATTAGAATCCCACTATTAAAAAACATGCTGACAAAGCTGTCTAGGATAACTGTGGTACACTGCTGGCTTATTTATGCTGTTTGGCTGAGGGGATGGTAATTGTCAGTGCAGGGATGGTGTCAGCAATCAGAGAGTACCAGTATTTTAAATGTCTCTGGCCAGATGTGTAAAAGGAGAGCTCAGTGAGATCATATCCTCTCCATTGATTAACGATGTCTCACAATTCATCAGCATGAATGGCACTAATTTCATTGTGGTCTAACGTATGGAAAATAAACTGTTTCTTCCAATGATCCCTGAAGAAGTTGTAGCAATAGGGAAAAAAAGAGATGGAAATGTAGAAAGAAAGAAGCTTCTTCCACAGTCCACATCAGCTATTAAGAAGCTTTATTTAAAATTGCTGCAGATCTCCTCTGGATGCTACAGCTATGCTGGAGAATGGCTGCTGCAAACTAGGTTAGGCAAATTGAGATACAGAGGCAGATGGGGGCAATTTCTTGCAAATCCTTGACTGCCTTGGACATCTGGTCCTCCTGGAGAAGGATATTTCCACACATGTTTCTTATCAGTGAGACAGAATTGCTGGACTATACTGTTGATTCCAATTACAACACTGTGTTTGAAAAAGCTTTTAAAAGCAGCACCTACTTCTCCCTGTTTCTTCAGCTCTCTAAATCTTTCTGATACTGTTGGCTCTGAAATAGGTTCAATGGGACAATTGGAAAGAGAATTTCAAAATCCATCATTGTGCAAGGCTTCCTCTGTTTTGGAGTTTTTGTTTTTGTTTTATTTTTCCCTACTGCAAGTAACAGTGATGTGATACTGCCTTCTTGGCAGTATAATAGCTGATTCAAACTGAAATGGAAAATTTGGACCATTAGGGCAAAAGTCAACAAATATTTGCAATCCATGATGCAGATTTCTTATTGATAGTGGGCACAAGATATTCCTGGCCTATTCTTCACTGAAACAAATGTAATTCCGAGATGGACATTGCTTCTATGGGCTGGTGTTTCCTCCTAAATCTTAATCCACAGAAAGGTCCTTGTTTTCAGGACGGAAGGCCTTTTTAACACTGTTTTCTTGTCTTTCCTTGAGCAATATCAGAAGTTTCTGTGTTTAAAGACTGGAAATTGTGTTTTTTCATGTCAGCTCTGTTATAACTTCCTGACTTTTGGAAAACTGTTTTTCTTCAGTAATGCCTTTGTGAAATAGAAGCAGTAGTACATCCGCTTTCCATGCCACTTGGGAGACTTGATTGATGACTATAATGGGCTTGTAGTTTCTCAACTGGAAGGCAAGGAAAAACAGAACACTGGTATGGTGGTACCAGTGGCCAGTGTGTAACCTACTCTTCTTCCAGAATGAAGGCCAAAGTTACAGCACAGGGAGGAGATGGATCTGCTGGAAGGGGTCCAGCAGAGGGCCACAAAGATGCTCAGAGGGCTGGAGCACCTCTCCTATGAGGATACGCTGAGAGAGTGGGGTTGTTCAGCCTGGAGAAGGCTCTAGGGGGACCTTATTAGCAGCCTTCCTGTACCTAAAGGGGGCTGACAGGAGAGATGGGGAGGGACTCCTTATCAGGGAGTTAGCGATTGGATGAGGGGTAGCAGTTTTAAACTGAAAGAGAAGAAATTTAGATTAGATATTAGGAAGATGTTCTTTACGTGTGAGGATGGTGAGACACTGGAACAGGTTTCTCAGAGAGGGCTGAGTCACCATCCCTGGAGGTATTTAAGAAATGTGTAGATGTGGCACTTCAGGGCATGCTCTAGTGCCCGAGATTGTTGGGGGGTTTTGTGTGTGTGTGGTTGGACTCAGTGATCTCAGAGGTCCTTTCCAACCATGATGATTCTGTGATTCTGTGAGAAGTTGTGGGTGCCCCTTTCCTGGAAATGTTCAAGGCCAGGCTGGATGGGGCTTTAAGCAACCTGGTCTAGTGGGAGGTGTCAATGCCCATGGCAGGGAGGGTTGGAACTTGATGATCTGTAAGGTCCCTTCCAACCCAAACCATTCTATGTTTGATTCTATGATACTACTACTATAACTTAGACCTTATCTGACCGGTATGCTTACTGTATGCTGATTTTAAAGTGTGCAGGCCTATCTTCATTAGAAAGGAGCAGAACTTAAAACTGTTCATGACAAAATTCTCTCTGTAGAATGGATTTTTAAAATGTACTAAACTTCACTGGCTTTCAGTTTCTCACGGGGAAGCGGAGGGTTGACAGAGCTAGTGATATGAACTGGCAAAACTCTGCTATGGCCGATGGTGCAAGGGAAAATTTGGTGAAACTTGTCCCAAGGCTTCCAAAGCTTGCATGTGAAAATCAAGCCAGGAAGAGAGTATTAGAAAAACTTAACTAAAAATATATGAAAACACCACCAGAAAGCTACATGTCTGTATGGGATAATATTATTACATAGTTACATTGCTAATATAGCAACAAATCAATAAAAAGAAGATTAAATATTTTAAAAAATGAATAATGCAGTAACATAGCACATAGCTTTAAAGTGTGTTGACCTGGATATATCAGGCCTAAGAGATCATTTCTTGGCTCTTGTGCCATCATTGCTTGACTCTGAAATTAGAATAATTTCATGAGTGTGTGGAAAAAAGAATGAGGTCACCTCCATCTTAATTAGAAAAGGATAGATCAAATATCCAAGGCATACTTTCTTGTTTGCTGTTGACTGACTTAGATTAGTGTGATATAGGCCTGGAGCAGTATTTTATGATAGCCTATTTTGCTGCCATATGTATTGTACTTCTTTTTGCCTTTCTTTCTGATGATAATATAAGGTTAATCATGCTTAAAAAAACTGTTATGTTCACTCTGTTTCTATTTGAAAAAAGGAAACGAGGTGAGCAAAACATTCAAATGAATAACATTTAATGCAGGCTTTATATAAGCCAGAGGTCTCAAGAAAATTTTAAATCCTTTTAGTCAGCTATTCTTCTAATTATTTTTTATTCCTCCTCTGCTGGAAGGGCTTTCAGGCTGTGTACAATGAACATGTGGGTCTTTATTTCACATTAATGTGTTCAATAAAATAAAATGATACAGTTGAGTAATATGGGTCACAAAATATTTATGTAAACATTGATTGTTTCAGAGTGCTGGGAAACTTCTTTGTCTTGGTCTGTATGAGTGCCTTTCAGTAAACCTGAAATATGCTATTTTTCTGACCTTTTTTTTTTTTTTATTTTTAAAAGCCCTAATATGGCAGACATTGACAATTGGTTCTGCCACATTCCTCCTTCCTAGACTAATGAAATACCAGCCTAAAAATGAGGTACGTGACTCCTACCTTTCCTATTATTTTGTTCACTGAGTGGCTGAGTCAGTACTCTGAAATCCACTGATGATCTTTCGCTGAGAACAGTACTGTATGAGTAATTTTGGGGTTAAAAACTGTAACATATACAAATACTTCTAAATTCACAAAAAAATAGAAGACTATTCTTTATATTAAGCCTGAGGTTGGGACTTCACACTTTGATGCCTATTATGAACCTATAAGACTTACTGAACTGTCATGCCTCAATATAACCCTAAAATATACCCATGTAACATGAGGTCAAAAGCTATGGTTTCGATTTTTGCCACTGTTGTCAGTGTGACCAGGGTTTCTTGACAATTACTAATCAATGGAATCAAGTTGTAATTGGGTACAGGATTGGCACTTGGGTCATCTGTCTTCAAAGATATGTGCACATCTGGGATTTCTGCTTTATTTAGAGATGGTCATCAGAAACCTTGATCCTAGGCCACAAAACCTGGGACTCGGTCAGAATATTCAGCCCCCAAATTTCCAAGTATAGTGTATTCGTCTGACAATAGGTCAACACTGAAATTTAGTAGTTGTGCAGAGCTATGATGAGAGAACAAGAACAATTTGGGTCCAGAACCATAAGCAAGGTCATCTCCCTAATAACAACAATTCAATGTGGTCACTGTCTCTGTTAAGCTAGAGCACAGTCAAACATTCAGTTAAAAAAGAAATTCCTGCTGCATGGAAAATATACTGTATGATACCCAAGACCCTTATCACCCACAGTCAGCAATTCTACCAGGTGAGGTATTGTGAGAGGAAATCTTGCAGGTGCTAGGGTAAGCTTTTCTTGGCCAGGAGCTGATCCAACCTTTTGTTGCTGAATGCTGTGTCAGCTACCCCGCTTTGATTTATCCATGCACTTGTGAAGTTGCTTGTGCATCCAGCACGCGACACTTCCTGGTGCTTGTGATTTTCAGTGCTCATGGATGCAAGGCAACTAGAACAAAAGGCTCAAATGGGAAGCTCAGCTACACAGGCAATGGTAAACTGTTTACAAACAGGGATGCCTTGAAGAGAACAGACATATTTCGTGTTATGCATTCTCACCAATTGAGAAGTTGATTTGAGCGAGTGGCCCACACCAGCAGCCCTCTGTGAAGTGCACTCTTGAGTTCTCAACCCAAGCTGGGTGTCTGCACCTTGCAGTTGGAGACATAGAGAGGCAGCAGTAATGAAACTCAGCAAATGGCTGTGGGATGGACACCAGATAGATGAGGGGGGGAAAATCTGAACCCAGTCTTTGGAAGTGTGGGTTTCACTTTGGAATATGCTGCATCAGGTCCATCACTAATTAGTTCCTGTGGGAAATACAGACGTTAACTGTTACATATGTTACATACCTGTAACAATAAGGTAGCTGCTTTGGTGGTGGGTTTTTTTTTTTTTTGGTTTTTTTTTTGTGTGTGTTTTTTTAGGAGAATAAAGGGATGTTTCATTGAGTGTCGGTACATAGATCTTATATGGTTTGTGTAAGTAGATTCCTTTTCGTGTTTCTCTCATTTAAATGGCATAAAACGGCAAGGCTCATAGGGCAGAAGTATGAAGAGAAAATGAAAGCTTTTATATAGCTTTCTGGGAACAGAAATTGCCCTAAAGTGGAGTTTAATATTTGATTCAGACATGTAGACACTTGGAATAGTAAGCTGGAATGCAACAGTGTACTTAACAATCTTACAGGCTGGAGGGATGTCTTGGGAAAGTGTTGAAACATAAATCAGGTATAGAAAGATTCTAGGAAAAGGAGATCTGGGCTGAGCAAATCTAAACTTGCACAAACCTGTCAAAAATGTGTTTTACTGTCCAATGTATTATCCTCGTATGATTAATGTGATTTGGAAATATGTTATGGTGTGTGATATGTATGCACACTGCAAATCCATTAAGAAAAAGCCTGCTATGATTTATTTGTATTAATGTCATATTAAATGCTAAAAATAGAGTTGATGCTAAAATGCAGGTGCAGTCCAATAAAAACAAGGACAATTTGAGTTAGGACAGCCTTACAACAATTTTATTCACTCCCAGCAGATAAGTAACATAGCACCTACACTGTGAACAACCCTAGGCATAGAAGGCTGCTTTCAGGTGTGCACCCAGCGTAGGAGTACTTTGGCATGGCAAGTTTTTCAGAGAATTTAGCTTTCTGCAAATACACATTTTAGATATTAAATCACATTATTCCCCTTCTTTCTTTCTTCAGTTTAATCCATGTGTTTATGCAGACCACAACACAGATTTGAGACACTGGATTTTTAAGCTGGCTTGAAACCCCTCTAAAATGTGTCTTAACAGTTGAGCACGTAAAATCACTTGTTTATGCAACATGTACTGCATTCCCAAGGGATCAAGCCTATGCTTTCATAGCCTTCTTTTTAGGCAACCAGCAAAACAAGGCAAAAGTAATGAATTTGTTCTCACAAATCCTCTGAGAAGTATTATTGTAATTTTGGGCATTGTATTAAATTCATATATGGGCCATACTATATTTTAAAATCTCTTTTTAGGTGGGATCTGACAAAACCTGTGCAGAGACTACTTTTCGTGTAATGATCCTTGTTCATTTTAAAAGTCACTTTTTTCTTCCTGTGACAGAGGAAAATGACCTATTTTTCACTTGTTTTGTGAATCATGGATGCAGAATCAAATCTATTGAAGGACTAGATGAAAGTCTCAACTAAAAGGAAAGCTGGACAAGGAGGCTATTAAATTAGCTGATAGCTCAATAGGGAGTACAGGGCTGTAACATAACAAATTAAAAAGGTTTGTGCTTAAGCCAAAATGTAAAATCATTACTAAGCACTTTTGCTAAGCAGTTTAATTTATGAGGGAACATAACTTTGCAAAGCCACTACTCTGTACGTCTCAAAATATGACAGCAGTTTTAGAATGAACAAAAGAGGTACTAAACCAATAAATCCCCAGCCCCAAATATTCTGAATCCCACAGCAACAAGGCTTTAGTGTGGCATCTCTGTGACTTGCAGTGTATGATTATAATCCTTTGGAATAAATTGACACTGACTGCTGTAACATCTTAAAGCTATTCAGGCAGCACATACAAATTGAGAAACTAAATTACAGCCTGTGCCCAAGACTTCACCCAATATATTTTTTTAAGTGAAGTATCTCCTCAGAGATAGTGAGTTCAATTCTTTTAGGAGAAGATTTAGAGGTACATTGAAAAGATTGAACCTTTCAGTTGAAGATAATTCAGATTATCTATAGAATGTATCTGTGGCAGCTCAGTCACTAAAACCACCTTTAAATCAGACCTGGCTAACTTTTTAGGTCAAGTGGGTTAGAAGTAGGAGTTGCTCGATGAAGTTTTATGGGCAGAAGATCAGCCTAAATGTCAATAATAGCCCATGAGGTATAGAGAGAGCAATGCAGGTGCCTAAAAGTAGGGCCTAATGCCTTTTTAGATGTCCTGGTCACTAGGGCCAGGGACTCCTGTGCTTTATTGGCTAGATCTATACAAGTGTCTTAGATATCCAAGGTCACACAAGTGGCATTAGATGCCTGTGTTTCAGCTGATGAATACCAGTGTTAGATGAGCACATTTCTATACAACTGTTTATTTACAGGGTTGAGGTGAGTCTGCAAAAAGGCATTCAAGGTATTGAACTCAGAGCAAAAATACCTGTGGAGCCAGAGCTTCAGGTACTACTTGGTGCCAGGCACCATGTGTGCTTGCAGCAGCTATCATTGGGTCGATGTGATTTTACTGTTCTGGGTATGTCTGTGTATTCAGTTACTTTCCATGAGCTCTTAATTATCAATAGTCACTTTAAATGGGATACAACTTCTATGCCCCACACAAGGAATACCCATTGAAATCTGACAGGAGCAGGACTATTAAAATAAGAGCCTGTTTGCCAGGCTGCTTTCAAATCCAGAAGCAATTTAAACTATTTTTCTACGCTCTGAAATACAAACCAATGTAATACAGCAGAGGAAAGCAATGCAGAGCTTGCGCTGCACTCCAGGAACTGGGGTGCTGGGCAGTACAGCACAGAGGTACATAGAATCATAGAAGCTTAGAGTTGGAAGGGACCTTAAAGACTGTTGTGTTCCAAACCCCCTGCTGTGGGCAGGGACACCTCCCACTAGACCAGGTTGCTCAAAGCCCCATCCAGCCTGGCCTTGAACATTTCCAGAGCTGGGGCATCCACAGCTTCCCCGGGCAACCTGTTCCAGTGCCTCACCATCCTCACAGTAAAGAATTTCTTCCTAGTATCACTCTCTTAGAACGAAGTATGGGCTGTTGGGACTTACTGGTTCATCCTTGGCTCCATTGTCACTAGCCCCAAACTGGCTTCATGTGGAGTCAGTTAGTAGTCACAGTATTGGGATCTGGAGGAAGGTGAGAGGGAGGTGGAGAGTTGGCTCTGGTCTACTTTCCTGACAGTGTAAGTGGCATTTCTGAACGCAGCCAAAACGTCCACGCAGCTCTGAGTCATATTGTTCACCATCGCCTCCAGAAAGGTGTTCATTTCTTAGGCCACAACACACTTTCTACCTGAACTTACAATAGGAGAGGTCTTGGTACAGTGAATTCCACATATACTGAAATCATGATCTTCCAGTGACACAAAATCAGTCAAAATTTGGAATATTACAAAGGAGAACAGCAGTAAATTGTTGTAGCAATTAGCCCCTTCTGACAAGAAGGCTGTTTGCTGACTGCCTCTCGGGAATAACCAGGGTCTTTGCTAAGTCACACGCTCCAGTTGTGCAAGAGAGTAAGGTGTGTGTGTGGGAGGGTGTGTGTGTGTGGGGGGGTGTGTGTGTGTGTGTGTGTGTTGCATTTTGCCTGGTACACCTTGTACATAGGATCTGGGCTTCATGCTCTTAAGTGCAAGAAAATTTTCTGAGTGGCTCTTTCTGCCAGCCAGCCTTGCCACAGCTCTAGTGCAAAAAGGGCTCGTCCTGGATGTAATTAACTGGCATATGATGGCCTCAGACAGAAGGGAACTCCTTTCCACAGCAAAACAACTCCTTTGCAGTAGAGAGAATGCAAAACAGAGTCATGCTCTGCCAAACCACCACTGTAAGGTCCAGCTTGTTGCATAAATGGCAGTAAATCCTGGGCTTCTCCAGCTGTCTTTAAGGCTCTGCTGGTTCAGGATCTAGCTACAATCCCTCCCTTTCCCATCCCTTTGGTCACTTAGCAGAGCCAGACTGAGGATTGATCTCTCTTTGTTTGGGCACTTGAAATTAATGTTTGCTTGGAAATAACAAGGAATTTTTAACTTGAACATACTGCTTGAAATACAGAAAGCTTATTCTGTGCGGCAAAGCCACTGGGGAGTGAGGTCTGGTTTTCAGTTTGGAAAGGAACAAGCAAGCTGCCCTGCTATGGTCACATTCTTTAACCTGAAAGTGCAGGAGTGTGCTTTTCCTCCTTTTCCTTTCCCTTTCCTTTTCCCTCTCCTTCTCTTTCTCCCTTGTTTGTATTTTATTTTATTTTATTTTATTTTATTTTATTTTATTTTATTCCAATTCTGACAAGGTGTTTACTGATCTGATTCATCCACACTGCTGCACTCTCCTTCAGGTCACAAGTGAGCCACAGGATTTTTGGGAGCACTTCTCATACAGTTGGGGGAATTCCAAAATCATCCTGTGCCAAGTGGAAAATGAAGCTGTCATCAGTCCAGGGTCAGCTCTGCATAAGGGCAGAGGAGCTCCTTCCTCTTGCTTTATTTCCTTTTAGTCTGTGGTCCATTTTTATTGCTGGAGAATATTTTCAAGGGCAGCGAAACCCTTATGCAGCACCACTTGGCGTTGGAGATCAAATCTATAAAGGAAACTTCTTATATTTGTGTGCTTGGCTTGAATTCATTCCTCCAAGGGAAAGACGGTTATTAACTTTTTGGTGGTGATTTCACCTAGACAAATTCTCTTGTGTTTACAGACCTTTTATAGCAGAATTTTAGCGATATAAGTCTCCAGTTAATGTGGGGCTATGTTGGGAGATCCAGCCTTTAACTAAAGAGCAGTTGTTTAAAGCTGCTTTAGTCTTTCTTGCTTTTATTTTATTCAAAGACCACATTGGAGTAGGATGTGGTAGTCACTAGTCAGACATCAATTGTGTTGCCTTTATTTCCTAATTAGTAGTCCAGCTGTGCAAATAATTGACTTTTTTTGTTTTGTTTTGTTTTGCTGGTTTAATCAAGGGTGTGGGGGGCTGTTCCAGGTTAAACATTTGGTTTCATTTTAATTTGTTGTTGAATAAAAAGTAAAATGTTTTCAAAACCTTTGGAGACTAGAATCTTAATATTCTCTTTTGAGAATCTTGAAATGAAATGTTTTACTTTTAGAGAGTGTTTTTGGCTGTGAGAATCAGATGAGCTTGATGAGTATTTGTGATAAGTTTGGGTAATCCAAATTTATCCAAATTTATATTTTGTTGGCAGACAATGGCCAGCTGAAATGACTTTGTAGCTTCACTTACTATTTTACATTGTACAATACATTCAAATAAATCCATTGCCCACTGTCTTCTCTAAGAAATTGTATCAAATCTGTACCTGCAACAGAATGTTTGTTAAAACCTTCCTCTTCCTCTACCCTTGTTTGTTTGGATTTTTTTTCCCTTTTGGAACTATTTGAAAATATATCAGCTAATATTTTTCAGGTTGGTAGTAAAGCTGAAACAGCTGGCTAGAAACACTCTGCTTGTTTTTGTGTTAAAACAAGGCAGCTTGAGCATCCAGTAGCTGAAAACCCGACCACTTGCTGAGATCCATCTTTCATTTATTTTATCTCCTTGCCCGCATTTACGTCTGGTGACGTGGTAGGCTGAAGAAAGAAAGTTGAGAAGGTCAGTCTATTGTGTTGCCTCTGGAGCCTGTGTATTTGCCCTTCCTGAGTCTGTTTATTCTCTGAATCATTTGACATGCTGCACGTTCTACTCTGACCTTCAGCCTATTGCTTGAAGGCCATGAGTCTGCAATACAAGAAACAAACTCTAGGGTGTCTCATCCAGACTGAAATCCCCATGGCTCTAAGCTTCAGTCCGGTTTAACCTCATGGTACTGAATCAAAGTTGCTCAATCTTTTTTTTATTTTATTTTTTCCAAACTGAACTGCATTCTGGGAAACTCCGTGGTCCTTTTGCCTTGTGTCTCTACCAACATCTGATTAAACCTTAAAGTGGAAAATCTGACAAGGCAGGCAGCAATGGTTGTGGTTGGTTCCACTGTTCCACCCAGAGCTGAACCTGGGAAAGAAGGACACAACCCACTGCCGCCTTGTTTTACATATCAAGCCCCAGTTGAGCTCTTACCTCCACTCTCTTTTCAAATGGTTCCAAACAGCATAATCTCCCTAGAAAAATTTCAGTGAATGTACAAAATGGCTGTGGAGGCTGGAGCACTGTACCCAAAGTTATTTATATTGGCATAGCCCTGTAAAGATTTTTTTTTTGGGTCTCTCTTGGATGTTTTATTCTATGTCAGAGATTTGGAGTAGAGAGATGAATGTTGCTGGTGGATAGGTGAAACAAATCATGTCCCTGCAAGTGTATATCTTGACATACTAGTTCTTAGAAATTAAATGGTGCTGTTTCACCATCTCCTAAAATGTTATGCTAACACCATTACAGAAAGCTGGTTTTTGGAGCTTTCATTGTAGATTGAATTTTAATTTTGTTTTGTTTTGTTTTAATGGAGGAACTCTCTAAACAAGCATTTCCACAAAACAGGATTGAGGGGTAGGGAGGGAAGAAAAACTCTTCCTGTTCATATCTGGCCTTATTTTCTTGTAACAAAAGCTTTTACTAGTTGTACACTTTAGTCTTTTACATTGGGTAGGTTTTGTTCACTCCTGTGTTTTTGACGCTTAGTAATGTGTGTTTCAATAATGTCTGCTCTCCCGTAATTACTGTGTGGGAGTTGGTTCTGCTAGAGATATTACACAGAAAAACCTAAAAGATACTCATCATGTGTCTTCTAAAAAGCCAGAGAAGTGGCAAGGATTGAATGGCAAACCCAAGTGCCTGTTTTATGTGATCAGTCTTACAGTCTGAAAATTGCATTGAATTATGCTCTGCCATATTATGATAAAATCAGTGAAATAAACATATCTGAAAGGGAAAGAAAAATACAAAGATGGTGACACCAAAAATATTTGTAAATGGACAGATGTTACTGCCTCACAAATCTTTCCTGCCCTAGCACAGTAGGCCTATTTTTTCATTTACCAAGGAGCACCTAAAAAAAAAGTGAGCTAATATTTAAAAGAAGTACTTCGAGGAGCATTAGCAAGGAGAACAAATAAATCATAATTTTGATTCCAAACCAGGCTTTAATTTTGCACCTATATGTCATAATTTGGTATTTTTCCTTTTATATTTACAACTGGAAATGAACCTAAACGTCATGGGTTTCCAGTAAGTACATGGGATTTCAGGCTTGCTAGAATCTGGATGGTCATGAGCCCTTCCCTTGCAAGTTTGCTTGTTCCTGTGCCGTGCTCCATCCACTGCTCCTGAGGTGCCTCTGCTCTGATGCAGAGTGAGTGTGATTTTTATTACAGGGTAGGGAGAGCTTCTTTCCAGGGAGCAAGCAGGAGGAGAGCTGTGGCAGTGCCATCTGTTTCAGCACTCCCTGCTAGAATTCTCCCCTTGCTTGATGTGCCGTTGCCATCTAATCAAGATATGGAAGTGGTTAATGTTAAAAGGACTGTCATGAAAAACACTCTCTCCAGCCTGAAGAGCTGTCAGAAGCTGTAGCCATAACTATTCTTCAGCTGCTGGTCCTCTTGGTACTTTTTTTCCAGACTTCCTTTTTGAAAGACTTTGCTGTCTTGCTGATCTATGAACCACTGAGTGTAGCTAGAGGTCCATATGCTCAGAGAAGCTGTTTGACACTTTAGATGGACCCTGAAAGCATAAAATAATCTCCTCTTAATTTTTTTTAAGCCTTATAACAACTTCCTGAGGTATACAAAGGAACTGATTACCTCATGAGAGGCAAATGTGACCTCCCTCCCCCCATTGCCCATAAATAATCTTCCACACAACTGTAGACACAGACATATTTATCTATGGACCACAAAGGCTGAGGACTCTGGCACCAGCTAGGAGTGAAAAAGTAGAGGGGAAAAAAAAAAAAAAATGTTCCTTTCCATCTCTTCCCCAGTTTACAGGGACTCATCTGGATGCAGGCCAGTGAATGATGCTCAGTACTCTTCCAGGCAATTAATTCTTTCATATAAGTGAACTACATTCACTTTTGGGCAGACAATAAATTCATTATCTTACTGTCTTCTCCAGGTTATGGGGCCCCAGTTGGTACATTTGACAGCAAGTTTAATCAAGAAATGTGCTACAGAAAAGTCAGCTCACTGGGGAAAGCAGAAGGGTTAAGCCAGGAGATTCCCTTGACCTTCGGGGTAGGAAACAGACTACTTGACAAAGGTAGGGATGGTTGTCTAGGCATCCTTATAACCAACAACCTGGATGTGAGGTTGATAGCCAGCCTTTCCAACTGACCAGTTCTTTGGACTTCCTGCCAGGACTTGAGGAGATGTTATCACTTGCAAAATCAACAACACTGACGAATGAGGTTTTTTTGGAGCCCACAATCTGAAGAAATCAAAATATATCCATTACTGGTAGTGCAGTATCTGTGAATTCTTAATATGTTAATAAGTTAAAGATAGTATTTCTCCAATTGCACTTACTGTCAAAAAACTTAAGTGGGATCTTCTGTGTGACAGTGTAGCATAACATGACATGAGCAAGGCAGGGTTGCTACCGTGAGCTAGTCACTGCTTTTATAATCACTAGCAACCATCAGGCGAAAAACATAATTTTTAAAAATGGAGCTTCCTTTCTAAGGATTAAAACAAACAGCTTGCCACTGATTTCACTTGCTCTATTGAAGTTTTGAAAAGAAAGTGGTAACTTTTTAAGTGTAAGGTATTAGTACCTGTCAGAACCTCATCATATCATTCTGACAACCTTAAACCAAGAGATGCCAAACAGGAGAGCACCTGAGATAAGGTTCATTAGTTTGCTGTACCATCTCTGATTTTCTAAAAAAAACCCCTAGCAACGAATTAAACAAACCCAACTCTCTTGGTGACCTGCCTTGACTCTTGTTTTCAATTTTTTACTGTTGGAACCACAAATATAGACTTCCTGCATCCTTTCATGGATCTGAGCAGCAGGTGGACAGGAAGTCATCACTGTGGAACAGGAAACAAAAGGATTAAGAAACAGCCAAGGTCTACTCAGGCGTGATATTATGGGCAGCAACAAGTGCTCCCCAAGTGAGAGGTACTTGCTCCTCAGTGGGATCACCTGGATATGATAGCAGTTAACATGCTGCACAATTATGTTGAGTCATATATCCCACAACTAAGGAAATCTTTGATAATCATCACATTTTACTAATGGTTATCTGGCCAGTGAGCCATATGCATTTGTCACAAGGCAAATCAAAGCGGAATGAAGGGTACTTTATGGTGATGGAGAAATCTGAGGATGGAGGATGAGGATTTAGAGAGCTGTTGCTACAGATCACAGGAGTTAAATTTGATCTGCTCTTGATGTCATGGGTCCTCATTGTGAAATGCAGCAAACCAATTCTAATAGCATTTTTCTTTTGTGCTTAACATCAATCTTCTCGCAGTAGAAACCTTCCAGAGAAAAAGGTCTTCATCCTGAAAAGCTTCTGGGTTTTTTTTTGTGAACAGAAGAGTCACTTTTCTGTTACTTTTAAGCTACTTTACCAAATGGTTTGAGTATAGTTCAAAGTTGCTTCCATGTAACATACTACTAAATATCAGAGAGTTAAAAGCATTGTAGCATCATCTAGAGGCCAGACATAAACTACAGTGCATTGTTAGATAGTCCTTCAGTTGAATAAAGAACAGAGATGGATGTTAAAATATATGATTACAAGCAGGATTTTCCAAAGAATTTAAATTAGAGAAAATAGGTGTTTTCCAATTAATTCCATACCAGCAGAGTTACAGTGCATAAACAAATATACTATGAATTAGTAGTTGGTTCTGGACAGATTTGCATTTTCCCCTCACATGCATAAATAAATAATCAAAGGTGGTAGAATAATTTATAATCTGAGCTCCATCTATTTACAAATTTGATGGACAGCTGACAACTTGAATGAAGAGACAAGTACATGTGCCCTGTTGTGCAGTTGCAGCATGTGACAGATTCAATTTGTGTAGCAGCTACATGACCCAAGATTATAATTTTATTTAATATATGAAGAACAAATTTCCTTGTTTCCATTTGTCAGTTGTAAACGTTGTCTTTTTGTGAATGTATTTAACGACCAGAGTAAAAATGGAGAGAGTTTGAGAGTTTAGTAAGGAATGTCTTGCCAGCAAAATGCAGAGGATTGAGAAGTTTATCAGAAGTGTGTGCATATGTGTGGTCAAGAAAAGTGACTTCAACAAAGAAGCCTGAACGATTTTGGTGTTCAATTTCCACTGCCATACAATGGGATTTGGAAGATTTTCCTGAAGCTCCTTTGGAAGTTGTTTAAAATCCAATTTTAAAGCCGGCCTGTCTTCATTCAAGTAACTGAGAGTGCCTTATAAGTGTCAGAAAATTCTGTCATTTCAACTTTGTAGAACTGGAAACCGAGCAGTTTGCTGATTTATTCAAACTGATTTGCTCAAATTGATATGGTGAGTGGGCAACACTGAAAATGAAGCTAGTTCCCTTGAGTCTTATTCTTGTGTGCTGAGGCCCGTTGGCCCCTCTAAAAGAAAGGTTGATATGGTCGACCAAATTAATTGTCTACAGATGTCTGAGACTAGAAATACAGATGCAGGAGTACTGGCCTGTTGTACAGATTTACTGCCCTTTAAAGCGAATGTTTCTTTCTGGGACATAACGTCTGGCTCAAATCAGAAAATCTCATGAGAAGTCAAGACTGCAGATTGTTACATTGCACTGGCAATCTCCTGAGAAGATGGGCTTTTCCTTTTTCAGTCTGAACTAATGAAATAGGCCAGTTGAGAGAGCAACCAATGAGCAATTACCAGATATGAGGAACGAGGGAGAAAAGAGGCAGGCTGGCTGAGCTACTCTCCCAAGCACTTTTTGCTTTGTGTGCTATTGTAGTTTTGGTGAATACCTCTGAAAGGGCCAGTGGCAGAGGAGGTCCTTCTGCCTAAACCTCAGCAGTCACTACGCATATCAGTGATGGTTCTTTTAGAAGACAAAGACCTATCTCTGAAATATTTTCCTCTCTAAATGCACAGTTTTCTTCAAAACAAGTCTCATCAGCTAATACTATGTTTGCATTGCCTCAAAATGCAAGGTCCCAGATTGAGATTTCACGCACAAAAACTTTTGTTTGGGACTTATTTCCCAACAAGGACCTGTGCTTCTTCCTGTGTGCTTTTTTGTTGAGCAACAGAGATTTGATTTCTATCTTGTGTGATGTTAATTTGCCTAAAACTATCCTGTTTCAAGAATTAATACAAAATCTCTGAAAGCACTAGAATCCAGCAAACTGAGATTATTAAACAAATAACCATAGTTAAACTGAAGAGTTCAAAAACCTGAGTTTATGAAGGATAAAGAGAATTTGATCTTGTTACATATAATTACATCTATTTATAATTAAAATGACACATCCAAGTCTTTAGATATTCATGTTTAATCAGGTGTGTCAATATATTGAATTAAATAAAAGCTTACTTAGGGATCTTGTTTAACACACGCTCCCTTTTGCTTGTATGTGGAGTGGCATTCAGATCATTAAAAGCATATGTTTATTTTAGAGCGGTTTCTCTATATGTAGAGTTGATATAAGACTACCCTATAAAGAAATTAAAAGTAGAAATTAGATTCTAAAATTAGCACTTCAGTGATTTTAGCACATATCTTTTACTTTCCTTGGGACATTCCCTTGGAAAATTCCATAATTAACCCTTTGCCTTTTCAAATTAGATTTTCTCCTAAAAAGCACAATATTAAATTAGAACAATTAAAGTAATAAAGCTTAACCAATAACACTTCCTAGACTAAGTATAGTAAAAGATAACAGAGTAACTAAGCAATTAAAAATATATGTGCTTCGGAAGTAAAGTAACAAGAAGTACTAAGAGATCTGAAATAGTTGTTGATGTTCATAAACACATACATTATTACTTTCACACTTTGGTGATGTCTACTGGTTTGAAATTGTTAACCCTCCAGTATGAAACCTCCATGTGGGAACAATAGGATGGTCCAGTTTCACGTCTCATTTTGTACTTTCTCAACCACTTTTCTATTAGAGATGGGCTGTGACTAGATCACAGAGTAAAATTCTGACATTTGTCTGTGATGGCAGTTTGTGCTTGTTTTTGTGATGGCCTTAATCCCACTGTGGAGCAATCAGCTTGACCTTTGCAGAATTTATTGATTTCTTCTCTGACAGTTTTGAGGAGATGGTTGCAGGATTTTGGTTTCAGTGCTGAGATTTCTGCGAAGAAGCATGCCAAAAACCCACTGGCAATTGGTTTTAATCACAAACTTCACAATTGCAGCTGCATCATGTAGAGGAATGATAGTTTCAGAAGTGCCTGGAGCACTGCTCACGTTCAAGGATTTCCTCTTGTTGGTTCCCTTCTGTGGGTTTCCTCGTTAGCGGCTCCATGAATGAATCATTAGCGGTGTCTAAAAATTAGGTCTCAACACCAGGCCCTGATGTGACTTTTCCTTGATCTGCGCAGGCATTGTTGGAGTTTCCTAAGATTGTTTCCTGCCACTCCAATTTATCTTACATGTATCAAAGTCAGTAACATCATCCTACTGGGTGGTCAGAAGGCTGCTCACCTATTTGTAGCTAAAAAGCAGATCAAAAGTATGATGTGCAAGTATTTTCATTATTTTAAAAATAAACGACGAAGGGAAAGAAGCACGCACATGCACACTCAAGCACTTGTATATTTGTATATTCGTATGTCCCCACACACGTACAAAGAAAATCACTAGTTTATACAACCTGTACGTACCAGTGCAGCTCTCTTAGGAGTAAAGTACTGGGGTGCATTCTTAAAAAAGAGCTGACTTCATGTTCAGTGAACGTGACTTCACTGAAAAAGTGCTTCTGTCTTTCAGAAATGAAACTCTAATGAGTTGGTGTCTTTTCTTAGTCTTTTCTGATTTTATTTTAAAATATGAGCACCAGAAATTGTCATTGCATGTGATGTAACATGTTGCCGATGAGATACAAGCAAGTACTACCAGACATAGGGACACCAGCCTTCCAGAACAGAAGCAGCGTAAACTCCCCATCCTAGTTCCTGTTTGCTTAACTGACAATTATATTGCTATTTACTTATTCAAATATTTCTGGCCATCTCATGTTTTAATTCTATGAAATCCTCTCTACCATCTCCTAGGGTGTTTCTCTTTGCAGAAACAGCATTCCATAGTTTTACCACTTCAAGTCCTACATCAGTTTAGCTAGACTGAGACTTCCTGGAGACTTTAATAATACTGGGAGGTCCTTGAATAGGTAGTATTTGTAGTGATTTTTATTTTTTCATGTAAGTGTCAAAGGTAGTGCTGAAACATTCTTCTTTAAAACCTCATTATCCAACAGGTTAGAATGTAGAACACGTAAATATACATGTTAGTTAAAAACAAACTTTCCAATGTTGTTAAAACAATTAGATTAATATAGAACAACTGTAACACTGATGTGTTGAATGGCAATGATTCAAAAATGTTGTGCCAGACCTTAGATGGTTATAAATAATATTCCCATCTATACACACACATGCACAGAAAAA
>VXBJ01003450.1:150934-238031 GCA_013400055.1 Nycticryphes semicollaris
TATAAAAATAGAAGCAGTTCCAATTATTGGAGGATTTGGTTAAATGGCACAGACATATGCTACTATACTGAAGGTGTTTAAAACTCAAAGGACACCTAAACCATTTTGTAGTCTTGGGAACATTTTCAGAAAAAAAAAAAATTATTTCAAATTGAGAGCGTAGCAGCTCTCTGTTTTCATCTTGTTTTCTAGACATTTTATTTTTAGAAGTCCCTGCTTCCCTCTTAACGTAACTCTGCTGTCTTCAGCTAAATATAATACTTATGCAAGAAATGACTGTCCTGCTATCTGAAGTCCCTATGCAACAAGTTCAGTATAAATATTTCTCTTGCTGTGCTTTAAGAGCTGTAAAACCTGGCTGATGAGGCCATAAGCCAGTCTTTAACTAGAATACATTTTCCCTTTGGGCATATAGTTGCTTACTGGTAGCTGCTAACAAATGGCCAAAAAAGATACATGCAGCTGAATCTAAGTGAGTCTGAAATAGGAAGCATCTCAACATTGTCTTGGTTCTTCCCCTCTTCTTTTCATTTTTTAAGCCATTGAGCACTACGTGACCTGTGTATAACAGGTTTGGGCATTGACAACATTCCGTCCCATGTACCATTCATGGTGTCTCTAGCAAACAGACAGAAGCAAATACAAAACAGCCCATGTAGGCTATTTTAATGAATGTGGCTTTTGCTTGGAGCTTTGCACCTGGGGGAGGAGTTACTTGAGTTAAAAAGTTGGTTGCGATCAATGTTTGTAGGTATTGCCTTAATTAAGACCACTCATGCTTAAGGGAAGCCTGTGTTTGATCCTCTTAAGGAAAGAAAAAAAAACCCAACAAACTTCTTAGGAATCACAAAGAAGGTTTTAGGTATGTGTGTTGAATAGGGATGTGTGTTCCATGCCTTGCTATCTGTTCCTCTGACACTGAAGTCAACAGCACTGCTATCCATGAGAACAGAAGTGGAATGTTTTATCACAGTAGCATAGTGTCATAGAGCAAGAATAATACTGTGAAAGACCCATTCCCTGTCACTCCTTAAAAATCTTAAACAGTACCTGTGAGTAGGTGGTGTAGCTGTTTAAATGATACCTATGGCTGAGATAAATTGATTAATTGATACATTCCATTAAATGTCAGTAATCTGTAACAAAGTAAATAAAATCAAAATCTCAATGTACATCCATTCCTTCATGACTAATGCTGAGTTAATAGGAAGTGTAATAGCACAGGAAAAATATATGGTGCCATGTGGGAGAATAACATTGCTTGAAAAATTATGCTTAAAATCTGATTTTTATGAGTTGTTAGACTTGACTAGTATTATGATTTGCAATATCTACAGAATTAAATGAAGGCTTCTTAACACTTAAGATAAAATACATCTATTAGAAAAATTCTTCAGCTGAATATTTTGAGAGAAAAATAAAATTGGAAGAGAATGGAACCAAAACTCTTTTAAATACATGAGCTGGATCATGCAATGGAAAACTACATAAAAATGGGGTCTTACTCTTATTGCTACAAATCATTCCAAACATATGCTTTTTCCATTTCTAAAATTCATGCAATAAAATATTAATGGGGGAATGAAGTGACTCCTTGAGGGAAAGGAAGGACGTTCCATAGGAGAACTAACTTTACAAAGCGGTGAGACCTTGGGGGTGGTTTTGCCCCTGGCTTCACATGAGTAAGTCATGGACAAAGCCTCGCTGAGCACTGCTGGGTTTAGGAATGTCTTTTGTATGAAGCAAACTACAACATCATGAATGTCCGCTAAAAATATGAGGAACAAAGTCTGATGAGGTTTATAGGCATCAAGAGAGGTATAGGCTCTTGTTTTTGGATGCTGTAACAATATATACTAATATAATTTGTATCTTAGTACTATAACCCCTTGATTTTTTATCTACCTGTGTTTTTCCAGCCATAGATTTGGAAGTAGCTGCTGTTGGTAGTGTTCTTCAGGCAATTGCTAGTGTTTACTGAAGGTAATGGTGGCAGAATACCAGCAAGCTTCGAGCTGTATCAACATCTCTGACTGAAGCCTGCAGCTCCATGTGTTTGGAGGCAGCTGGACACGAACACTTACATCCTGGAGCATTCTGAAAAATAAACAAGTTCCCATTCCTTTGGAATGCCATGTTTTTACCTGGGAATTAAAGTTCTCTCATTTTATCTTAGAATCACATACATATCTTCATTTAGATCTGTTTAATCAGAAGGTGGTACTAGACACTTTCAGATTTTACTGACTGCATGTTGCTAAGCCTTCTCCCTGCAGTTAAAAAACGTCAAGACAGTTCCCATGGGAAATAAGAGGTAAATTAGCAGAAGTGAACCACTGGACCAGATTACACAAATGTGCCATCTTTTGGAATTCCTATTATGTTCCTAAAAGATAAAAAGTCTGTGGAGATATCTCTACTTCTAGTCAGTTGATCATAATTGCCTCGTTAGCCCTACAGGGCCCTGTGTTAGTCATAACCTCTGCTTTCTGTAATACAAAGCTTGTATCCCTCAGTGAGTGCTGTCTGTGTAAAGGTGGCACTGTATCTAATCCTTCATCCCAAGGCATTACAGCATTGCAGGGTGTTCCCAGACTTGCAGTATAATGTGAGAAAACTTTGAGCTGTGAAAATGCTCTTATCAAACTTTTAAATAGGAAAATACATTCAGTATTCCTAAAGACTTAAATTATGCATTCTCATTATAGAAAGCAGGTATATGAATTGTACTTAACTCAGTGATTATTGTTTTAAAGAGATTATTTCTTCAGTAATGGTGCCCTAAAAGTAATTTCTTAGGCTGGTTTTAACAACAGTAGGTATAAATAGTAATCTAATTATACTTAGGAGAGATTTATAGCTCCGATTACTATCGCTTTAAAATTTCAAAGGGACTGACATGAGCAATCAACACATCCCATACTGTGAATTCATCTTGCTATTGTAAAAACTACCTGCCAATTGCTTGTCTGCAGAATAATGTGCCATGCTGCACGTATTATTTCAGGAATTAGTGATACATGTGCATAATGTATGCATTTTGTGCAATGCAAAGGCATAAACCCCAAATGCTGTCTAATAGGAGAGCTGAGATTTCCAATCCCATGGCTGTTTCTCTTGGTTTGTTTCTTCAGATTTTTTGGGTTTTTTTTTCTGGATGTGCCAACCAACTTACTATGGAGGGCTTGGTGTCTCATATATGAAATACCCAGCACACCGAGAAATAATACCAAAAACACGCTACTGAAGTTTCAAATACAAGTACGTTTATTTGGAAGCACCAGATCTGAAGATGGTGCCCTGTGTATACGTGACGATGTCTTTTTATTTACATAAACAAACGTCTGCATGGAATTTTAGTCCTATCTGCTACACTTATTCTACTATATGAAATAGGGAAAGTGGATGAGCTTAAGCATGGGATTACAGTTCTCCACACTGTCTAAATGTTTAGATGAGCCCCTGAATGTGTTTTTTTTTCATTCAAGCCAAAGAGCATCTGTGCAGTCAATGCCTGAACACAAGCTGGGGACCCAGGTAATTTCCTAATAGATAGTTTAGATGCAGCCAATCTGGTTTGGGGGTAAGGAGAAGAGTTTAGTCATGTAGATCTGGACTCTGCTATCACTTGCTCACAGCCAAAGGACAAGAACTGTCTGGTTTAATTTTTTCAGTAGCATAGACACACATTATTTTGGGGAATTAATGAGGACTGTTACAGGAAAAGGGATTTGTTCATAAAATTATGCCCCTCCTTCCCTGCATTTGCTCCAAGAGTAGAAAGTGAACAGAAAAAAAAGGGACAAAACAGTAAACTGAAGGAACTGAGAAATCTAGGAAAAAAACCCATAATATTGAAGAGTAATCGGTTAGTTCAGGTTTGATGCATCTGAATTCTTGATTAAGGCAAAGACAGTCTGCAGGCTTTGTATGTTTGTCCTAATGCATCTGCTTGAGGGGTTTATACAAGATTCTAGCCCTGATTCTGGCATTTCCTTTTCCCTACGTGTTCGACTTTGCAAATTTAGCAATGGTCATTGAGTATTCTTTGTGTACATGTATAATTTCTCCTTGTTTTGAAAATGAGACCAATGGCCTTCTAGAGTGGTTAATCATAATGTTTTAAGTGAACTGCTCAGATTTCTGCTGCTTGAGCTAAGGAATAATTAATTATAAATTGTAGTCCTGTGCAAGTGATCGTCACTAAATTAGCATAAGCTATTTTGATAATATCATTTGTAGCAGTCAAACGAAATGGGATGCTGTGCTTCATTTCAGGTTCTGCAGAAGCACATTCTCTGCTGGGCACAAACTTTTCTGCTTATCCCCTTTCCAGCTTGATCCTTTTTTTCTCTTTCTCCTCTAAACTGTTTCTGACATGTCTCCATTTCCTTGCCAGGCGTCTTCTCCAACCTTAGGCTCTCTTAGCTCATGAGAGTAATTTTCTCCATCTTTCACTTCCCTACATTCTCCCAGTTCGTAATATGTTTGCCTAGACATATCTTTACGCCTGTTTTTCTTGTGCCCAGCTCCTCTGGTTTTACTATTCATTTTTTCCTCTTATCCTTCCTGCATTAGAAGGAGATGGTTTCCTGCCATATACTGCTAGCAGGGGGATTACTGGGAGGGGTGGAGAGACAGGTTCTTGGTCACACTTCCAGCCATTACAGTGAAATTCTGGCTCTGCCAGCTGCAGCAGCCTTGGGCTGGAGCGTGTCCATTCGGGTTGCACATGTGCAGCCCGGCGAGCCTGGGGAGCTCTGAGGGAATGGAACATACTCACTCAGCCTCAGGGGGAGGCACATGTGCAGCCTAGGAGATGCTCGCTACTTGGAACAGCGAGAACCTCAAGCACGTTTAAAGCTGAAAAGACCTTCAGGGACTTTCAGCTGAGAGAATCTGAAGGTTTTAATGATCCTGTGTAAGCCGGGGTTGTTCTTCTCCTTCCATCCCCGGGCTTGTATCTTTGTTGAAGCAACAATAGAGGGCATAGCACTATTCCAGTAAGTGAGGCCCTTAAAGAAAACAAACATATCCCCAGGATTTTTAATATTGCAAATAATTTTCCTCATTGCTGGAAGCAGCTAAATATTTTAATGATAAATTCCCATTCCCTCCTTCCTGCAAGTAATATGGCTGGCCTTTGCTGCATTCCATTTGGAGAAAACTTTATTTCCTGGCCTTGTCAGACCATCTCATAAACTTTTAAAGAGATTTAATTAAGTAGCTTTGTTCTCATAATAAAATTACCTAACTTCCTTCATGTCCTCCCATTTAACTTCAATATGCTCTCAGATTTCTTGTGTGCTGCCACTCTTTGGGTTGTGTGGTCATAAGCAGAGGTGATGTATCGGTATGATTAAGTGAAAAGCATATTGTTGATTAGCTTTTCATTCGGCAGTCACCCAGAGCACTGAAACTATAGAGTGGGACTGCAATACTGAGGAAAACTTTGCCTAGATATTCCGAACTGGAGAAAAGGAGCTGCCAAGTGTAAATGAAAACCATTTGGTCTGAATACTGGGGATAATTGTCTCCTTCATTCACCAGGTTTAGATACAGTCTCCATTGCTTGGATGTTTATTCTGTATCACATTCTTGTTCCACCATTAGGCTATTATGCACAAGTCTTATCGAGCATGCTTGTTGAATACCCTTACTCAGCCATGTGGAACAAATCTTCAGATCAATAGCTCTTCATGTATTACTATAATCATATAAAGATCTGTTTCTCTCTTCAAGTCAGTTTTGTATTGCTGTCACTTTGCTGCATTCAGTGCTACGTGCAGATATATAAATGAGACAAGAACTATGCCAACTGCTCTCTCAAAAAAAGAAATTTAAAAAAGCCTCTTCATATTTACTTTTATACCTCTCTAAAACTGCTGTACTTTGGGAGGAAAAGGTGGGGCAGGAATACCAGCATTAAAACATGGATACTAGCCACCCTACATGCTCCAACCCTTTACATTACTGAGACTCAGTGGAAGGAAATCTTTGTTAAACACTTTTAAAACTAAATTCCAGATAATTAAGGACACCACACTCATATGAGAATGTGTATAAACACAGGCTTGTACATGTACACACATATATGTATGAAGGTTTGTACACACAGAGGAAGTTATATGTGTGGACACACACACATGCTCAAAGACTCAGAGAACTTGCCTGTCTGCCTGTTTTTATCTTGGTTTCTTCTAAGATTAGCAGAGGAGCTCGTCTACAGCTCTTCTGACAAAAGATGCAGGGGACAATTCTGTTCTCATAGACTCAGAGACACAGCAGCAAAAAGAGACCATAAGATCTTACTTATTTATCTTGAACCCTAAGGAAGGATCTTATAGTGTTCTTACCCTTATTTCTCTACAAGTTTTCTCTAAACTTTTTTTTTTTTTTTAAACGCCTTACCATTAGGAACCTTTTCCTAATTTTTATTCTGCACCTCTGCAGCTGGAGTTTAAACCCATTATTTCTGTCCTGGTGGATAAAGAGAACAGCTGGTTCTTTTGTGTCAATCTTTGTCATGTTTTAAGACAATTATTGTTCTTCATAGGGCCCTGTTCTCTAGACTAAAGAATCCCATTCTTTCTTTACAGTCCATGTTGCTCTCCTCTGGATGCTCAGTGGCTGCCATCCTGCTAGAATAGCGCTCCTACAGCTGACACAATTCCCAGCTATGGGACTACGGCAAGTGTGAGGATTCCTTGGGCTGCCTTTCTTATAATGCTCCTAGTTTTAAATCTTTAACTGGTGTATGGTTTATTTTTGAAACAGCCTAATTTAGCTGACTCATATGCAGGTTGGAATCCCCCAGGTCCTTTTTTGCAAAGCTTCTGATCAGCTGGATTTTGCCCCTATTATATTTATAGAGTTGTTAATTCTGATTTAAGTGCAGGAGTTTGCACTACTCCTTTCTGACCTTGTCTGTATTTCAGAGCATTACTCCGGTGGACACAGATCTTTTCCATTCCAGTCTTATTCCCACAAGCGCCTGAGAAGTTACCCACCCTATTTGATGCTGTTTTCAAAGGTCATAAAGATTTTCTTTACTCCATTTGTCAATGAAATGATACACCATGGACTTGAGGAGGTCATATTTAATAAATATATCCTGTTAGACTGTGAATGCCAATAACCACATTTTAAACACAGCTTTCAGCCAACTGTGCACCCATCTCAGAATAATTTCATCTAGGCTGTATTCCCCAGTGCACCTGAAGGAGGTTAGTAAGAGATTGACAAAGGTCTTACCAATGGTGGGATCTTGCTATCTCTTCAAGAATGTAAATACATCAGTGTCACACTGATGCGAGTTGATGTCACTGACAATCCTGTCTATGGAGAATTCTCAAGGAACAACCATTTGTTTGATGAGTCAATTAAGAAAACTTCGGTTAGGTTGTGCTAAAAACAGCCAAAAATTCACAGATTTAGAGGGGGAGAGAAAGAGTATTCTGTCCATGCCTAATGTCTTTTTACATGTTGAGGCATGGAGTTCACTAACTTTGTTCACATCGTAGTTCATACTAGCTAAATTATGTTATTTAATACACATTCTTCTGTGTTGTTATTAATGATTGCAGGGGGCAGTGAAACTCCTTTGGCTTCAATTTGTTACACAGGCATAAATAAGAAAAGAATGAGATGGATTGTTTGTTTTTTTTTTTTTTAAATATACAAATAACATCTGACACTTCATGCTACAGATAACAGAAACCTCTTCTTTGTACTTCAGGCTCATTTGCTGCCAGTTGGGAAGTCTGGCTCAGCAAACTGAGACCTTGATTTGGTGAAGTGCTTTAATTTGTGCACCATTTAAAGTCTGTGAATAGGCCAGCTTTTCCCAGTGGGGTTACTTGTATTTTTGAAGGATGTTAAGTATGTGTTCTTTTATGTGCTTTGCGGGGATGAAGTATTGTTCTTCTCGAATGAGGAAAGATGCAATTGAATTTAGCCATCTTGTTTATAAAGCTGACTTTGATTGTAAAAGTATTCTCGTGTTCTTAATAATTTTGAAGTTTAGTTGCATCTCCACTGACAGAAGGCCAGGTTTTTTTTATGAAATGTGCTCATGAGAGTAATGATAAGATAATTTTAAGTCCTTTGTTTTCTGATCCTCAAATTCTTTGAGTTGGGGCATAGTCCTTTCTTGGCTAGTTCTGTGATCTCTAGTGGGGTGGCTTAGTTTTCACATGCAATACTGTATGTCCTCACCTTGCAACTTACTGTCTCCTCAGCCCATCACATGGCGGGTGGAACAGTTTCTTTACATTTATTGGTTCCTGAAGCTGAATTTCAGTGTGACCCAAAAATACTTTGTCTGGGGACTTTGAATCATGGATATTTTTTCTTTAAGTCTGGCACAATATTAAATTCCATTCTTGACTGCTGGCTTAGTACTTTTGGAGAGCTAGATATCAAGCACCAGACACAATTTTTAAATGAGCTAGGACTTTCAGGTGCAAGGTAGTATACTTCCTGCTGTTTATAAGATTAACGTGTGTTTATGGGTGATATCACTATTTTAGATCTCTCCTCATTCTGTGGGAGCACTACTAAATTGGTGGGATTTTCAGATGCTAAGCTTTCCTTCTTCCTCAGAGTAATGGAATATTTAATTTCTTCTTATGTCTTCTCAGAAAAATAAATTTATTTTTAAGAATAAACAATTTTTCTATCATAAAGAGGGATGACTGCTGGTTTTCTAGTGAGAGCTGAAGATCCTTCTTATTACTGGACCCACTGGATACAGTGAACAGCTGAGTCTTCTTCTAGGGAATTCAGTGGCAGCTTTGGTCAAGTTTTCTTTTCAAATTCTATCAGTCATTAAAGGCTCCTTAGTGTTCTTGCTCTTTGTTATCCCTAAATAGAAAATCTTGCTTTGTTACAGCCTTTCACCTTCTATTCTCAAACTTCTTTGAAGTTGCAAGTTGTTCCCACTCCTGCTGGTGCAACATTGTCTTTTGCACTTTTCCTTTGAACCCCAAACTACTAGCAATGTCAGAATGACTGAAAATGTAGCAAATGCACAATGAACTTTCTGTTTTCACCTGAAAATGAAGGCTTGTCCTCATTTGGCTATCCAAAAATCTTTTTATTTTCATGTTTGGACCTAAAGTTATTGAGGAGACCAACTGAAAGGTCTGCTCCAAATGCACATCAGATGCATTACAACCCCAAGGAAACCAGACATCTGCTGGAAATACAAAACAGTGGAAACAGTCTAGGATTTTCATGGAATGTGTGGAAGATAACTTTCTGACGCAGCTGGTGAGTGAGCCAATTAGGGAAGATGGACCTGTTGTTATGAACAGAGAAAGACTTGTGGGCGATGTGACAGTTGGAGGCCTTTCGAGCATAGTGATCATGAAATGATGGAATTTTGGGTACTCAGAGAAGAAGCTGGCAGGTCAGCTGAACTGCCACATTGGACTTCTGGAGGGCAGACTTTGGCCAGTTTAGGAGCCTGGTTGACAGAGTCCCTTGAGAGGCAGTCCCAAAAGGCAAAGGAGTCTCGGAAGGCTGAACATTCCTCAAGAAGTAAATCTTAAAGGTGCAGGAGCAGGCCCTCCCTGTGTGCTGAAAGACAAGCTGATGGGGAAGAAGACCGACCTGCTTGAACAAAAAGCCTTGGCTGTAATTCAGGGGAAAAAAGAGAGTCTATGGCCTGTGGAAGAAGAGGCAGGCAACTCAGGAGAACTACAAGGATGTTGTAACATTATGTGGGGAGAAAATGAGAAGGTCAAAGCTCAACTAGAACTTAATCTGATTACTGCCATAAAAGACAATACAAAATGTTTCTATAAATACATGAGCACCGAAAGGAGAGCTAAGGAGCATCTCCATCCTTTATTGAATATAAGGATAAACAAAGTGACAAAGGATGAGGAAAAGGCTCAGACACTTAATACCTTCTTTGCCTCAATCTTTAATACTAAGACGAGTTGTTGTCATGGTACTTGGACCCCTGAGGATCGGAGAGCAGAATGAAGCCTCCATAATGCAAGAGGAAATGGTTAGTGACGTGCTACACTACTTAGTCACATAAAAGTCTATGGGGCGGGATGGGATCCACCCAATGGTACTGAGGGAGCTGGTGGAAGTGCTCACCAAGCCACTTTCCATCATTTAGCAGCACTCCTGGCTAAGCAGGAAGGGAACAGTTGACTTGCAGTTAGCAAATGTGACACCCATCTAAAGGAAGAGCTGGAAGGAGGACCTGGGTAACTACAGGCCTGTTAGTCTGACTTTAGTGCCAGAGCAGGTTATGTAGCAGATCATCTTGAGTGCCAATCATGTGGCACATACAGGACAACCAGGTGATCAAGCCCAGTCAGCATGTATTTATGAAAGGCAAGACCTGCTTGACTGATGTGATCTCCTCCTATGACAAGGTGACCCATGTAGTGGATGAGGGAAAAGCTGTGGTGTTGTTTACCTAGATTTTAGTAAAGCCTTTGATTCCATTTCCCACAACATTCTCCTGGAGAAACTGGCTGCTCATAGCCTGGAGAGGCGTATTCTTTGCTGAGTGAAAGCCTGGCTGGATGGCCAAAGAGTTGTGGTGGATTGAGTTGGTGGCCAGTCACAAGTGGTGTTCCCCAGGTCTCCATATTAGGGCCAGTTCTGTTTATTACCTTCATCAATGGTCTGGATGGTCAAGTGCGCCCTCATTAAGATCAGGAGTGTTGATCTGCTTGAAAGTAGGAAGATGCTACAGAGGGATCTGGAAAGGCTGGATTGATGGACTGTGTGACATTCAATAAGGCCAAGTGCTGGGTCCTGCACTTGCATCACAACAACTCCATGCAGTGCTACAGGCTTGGGGAAGAGTGGCTGGAAAACTGCCTAACAGAAAAGGACTTGAGGGTGTTGGTCAGCAGCCGGCTCAATATCAGCCAGCAACGTGCCCAGGTGACCAAGAAAGCCACTAGCATCCTGGCTTGTATCAGAAATAGTGTGGTCAGCAGGATTAGGGTAGTGATTGTCCCCCTGTACTCGGCACTGGTGAGGTCACACCTCAAATAATGTGTTCAGTTTGGGGCTCCTCACTACAAGACAACACTGAGATACTGGAGTGCGTCCAAAGGAGGGTAACAAAGCTGGTGAAGGGTGTAGAGAACAGAAAATCTTATGAAGAGTGGGTGAGGGAACTGCTGTTGTTTCTCCTGGAGAAAAGGGGGCTGAAGGAAGACCTTATGGCACTCTACAACTACTTGAAAGGAGGTTGTAGCAAGGTGGAGGGTTAGTCTCTTTTCCCAAGTAATAAGTGATAGCACAAGAGGAAATGGCCTCAAGTTGTGCCAGGGGAGGTTTAGGTGGGATATTAGAAAAATATTTCTTCACTGAAAAGGTTATCAAGCATTGGAAAAGGCTGCCCAGGGAAGTGCTTGAGTTACCACCCCAAAGGTATTTCAAAGAGGTGTAGATGTGGCATTTAGGCATGTGGTTTAGTGGTGGACTTGGTAGTGTTAGGTTTACTGTCAGACTCAATGATCTGAAAGGTCTTTTCCAGACTAAATTATTTGATGATTCAAAGTGGTATTAAACCTAGGACTGATCCTTTTGACAGCATTAAACCACGTATATTGAAAAGTTATTTGGTTCATGACATCAGATAAAGTCTGAAACAAAACTTGTGAACTGCATACAAGATAGAGTTGTCAGCAGTGACTGCTTCAACTAATTATCTTCTCTGTCAAATCACTTGCTAAACATAGATACAGCTAACAGCTGATGTTTTTTATTCTCAGGAGCTTTTCTTTCATTGATTAAGTTGTGATACGTTCTTGATGACTCTGAGAACCAATAAGGTTCTAACGGCCACCATATTTTCCTAACTGATAGCCAAGTACAACATACTTTAGAAGTTTAAATTATTTGAGACTGTTCACATGGACCTAAAGTGCTTCCAACAAAGATCACACAAGCCATAAAATGTGAGTTAGGTTTAGCCACTGTCAGTTAAATCTATTAAACTTTTAGGTGCTCAAATCAACTTTGTCAAGACTACATCAGAGACTCTTCTTTAATCTTGTATTCTTGTCATTCCTTTTGGTCTCACTTGATTGATCTTTTTGAGGATTCTTCTTGAAGTCCTTAAAGAGTTCATTATTCATGGAGGTCAGACAGGCTTCTTCGAACCGGAGAGATCCTGCTTCCAGAACAGACAATGCATATAAGCATTTTTAAGTGCAGCAGCAGTAGCTTTTTGTGTGCTGGAAATTAAACACCATTTTATGAGACACTGCTATAGGTGCTTTGCCTTGTTTTAATCATGAAAGATGATGATGGTATGCTTTCTACAGTTGAGTTATAATTAAGATGACTGTTACATGTCTGGACTAGGTAGTATACAGGACAGAACTGGAGCTTATAAATTTGTGATAGGGCTCACACTGTGCTGGGGCTTAAGCGGGAGGATGTGTATCTAAAGTAGAACAGTCATACAGCTTTCAAAGAAGAAGGAACTGGCTGCCCTACTTATGACCCTTCCCTGTTGGCTGGGTGAGAAGCAAAAGTAACTCATAAAGCCTACCTTCCAAACTTCAAAGTAGAAATGAACGGGGAAAGGGACAGAAGAAGGAAAAAGAAACACAGGAATTAAAGGGAGCACCCAAATATATTCAAAGTGCTGATCCCCGTCTTTGGGAACTTGTTTTACTGCTTTGGTTAGCTGAATCATGAGGTTGTTTTTATATATTCCCCCAAGACATTCAAGCTCTTAAAAATTCTTGGCAGAATTCCAGTTATTCTCCAGAAATCTTTTCCACTCTGTCTCTAGGATTTCAGCATGGGATTTGCTGTCAGATTTTTAGGGCCTGATTTATAGCAAATTTTCACATCCCTTACATAGGAAAATTTAAGAATTTACTCAGAGAGGAGAGAGGATATATGTAGGGTAGCAGCAGGAAACAGATATTTCTCAACTTTGTTTAGAGAAGAGGAGGAGAGGGAAATGTTCATAAGAAATAATTTCACTAATGACTTCATGTATTGACTTCTCTACTGCTCAATACCTGTGCAAGTCTTCACTGCACAGTGAGGGCGCAGTGCATTAATTGCTTTCTTGAAGAGGGGAATCTTCCCACAGTGAAAAAAAGAAGTCTTGCAAGCGTCACGTACTATAGTAAAGGTATTGGATATCTTAGAACTGTAATTATTTGCCTTTCCTGCTCAAAGGCTCCCTAATATTTTTTTTTTCCTTAGATAACTCAATCATTCTGTACTTTAAAGCTCACATCAAGTTCTGACATGGATGGTCTGAAGTTGCAGTGAAACACCTGCCCTGGAAAGCCATCAGTCTCATTCTCTAGTATCTTAGCTGTAGGTTCATCTGTCTTGTCAGAGATCAAAGGAGAACCACGTTGTTTTTATACCCTCTTGCTCTTGTCTCACTTAAAACTCATTCCTTGTAATTCTACTTGAATTCATGATTCTCTGACATAGGCTCCTGGTATTGTCAGCACAGTCTTGCTCTCTAATGTATTCCCCAAAATAGATGAGAAAAAGAAGCCTGGAGGTATTCATTTAAAAAAAAATAAATCCAAACTAGGTGTCTGCAACTCCAGACTACTAAATTTCGTAAATGTTGACAGAAATACATAATAAAGCTTAAAAGAATGTTTGCACCTGCAATTCTGTGCTCAGTGTTTTGGTTTGTTTGTTTGTGTGTTGGTTTGTTTGTTTGATTCTGTGTAACTGTTTTTTTTTCTTTTCTTTCTCATTGACTTTTGTGGAGGAGCAATATCCTTCATGAAGTGCACAAACATAAACAGTGAACTGGGATAAAAAGGTGCGTGGTAACTATTCAAATCCATCTGCCTAAATGAAGTCTTTATTCTTTCGTATGTGGAAATGTGTGGCTGCATGCAAAGCCCAAGCAAGAACGATAATGTGAAGTGGTGTCTGGGAATTTATATTACAGTGTAAGCTCATTCTCTGAGGACATGTAACATTGCCTCAGCTTTAAGCAAAACATTCTTAAAACGTCATTGTTTCTTCACTTTCTAGGGTCTTTCATAGCGACCTGGCGAAGTATCTCTAGAGTTTCCTTTGATGTGCATAGAAAAATTCCAACACAGGGAAGTAGAAGTTATGTCACACATTTCATCATCACTGTCCTTAAGAGACAGAGGAGGTGTGTTGTTTATTTTACCAGCAGAGAAGTTATACAGGTCTCTCTCCACACACTGTTCCCATGTCCACACCTACACAAAACCTGTTGTATTGTTTTGACCAGGAAATGCCAGTTATCCAGTGGTTTCAGGTTGGCAGTTCATTTGAGTTGTCAGTAAATTACAGGCCACTAGTATACTAGCAATATAGATCCTTGCCAATCCCCACCATAAACCACACACCCCATCACAGCAAGTATGCGGAAATGAAAGGATAGGTGAGGGGTCATTTTTAATGATTAAGTTAGCCAACACATCAAATTTCCTGCTGTTAAAAAAAAAAAATCAATCTGTTGCTCCTTCAGAGGTATATACTATGGTTTGAGTTACCCTAAGGTTTTCTACCTCGCTTACAGCCAGATTGTTGTAGATTTCTTTCAGGTCCTGCTTAGTACCTGCTATTCCTACCTGGATGTCTTGGACACCTCTGGACATCTTAAATGTCCTAAGCACTATATGCCATGTGCGGACAACTGAAGCAGATCCTTAGTGTTCAGATTTCTGAAAATGTGAGAATTAATTTCTTTAATGTATTACAGGCTGTATATTATATGTTAGTATATAAGATCTATCAGTCTGTAGGCTTCCAAAGCCTTCTGGGAGTCTGTATGCTTTGTAGCCAGCTCCAGATTGAAACATGTGAATGTGTCAGGTGCCATCTGAGGCATCTGAAACTTTCCCATGGGGCTGACAGATGAGATTTGAGACCTCCAAGAGACACTCCCCCAACACACACATGTTTTCTGGTTTGGCAGCGTAATGCCCTTGGGTATCTAAAATGACACCATGTTTTGGCACCTGAACCTCACTGCACTGCCTAATCTCAGGAGAATTCAGGTCCCTGAGTTAAGAGTCATTCAGAGGATCACGACCGTGGCTGTGTAGTTCAAAGAATGGTATAGGCATGCCTCTGGGATGCCCTCCATCTCTGCAACCTGAAGGAAATGCTCTGTCTTCCTGGATTTCTAAGAAACTCCCCTGCAAAGGACTCAGCAAGGAACTTCTAGGTCAGCAGCTCTGGTCTTCTGCTCACCTCGGAGCACAGTGTCATGCAGCCCTTTTCCAAAGCTGTGCAGTCCTTGTAATGGATGAGAAGAAGCATTCCCCATCTCTCTGCTGACTGCCTTGTTCAACTGCGGCCCACTCTTTATCTTCCCACTCCACTCAGCTTCCTGGACTCCTGCCCCCAAACATTTCCCCCTGTTCTTTCTAGCAGTTGAAGTCAGTAGAAGGTCAGCTCACAGTGTAAATGTTTACACAATAAACTTTGCTCTTTCTATACTTAAAGATAACTCTCCATGTTTTTAACCTCCCAGTGAACTTCACAATAATACTAAGAAGTCTGTCATCTCAGTGAGGCTTAGAAAAAAGGAGAGGGACATGTAGGTCAGGCTGTTTTAGAGAGCCTGTGAGCTGAGGCAAAGATCTATCTCAGGCATCAGTGTAAGACAGACCATTTTCCAATTCTCCTGTACTAGCAAATCTGACTGTTTGCATCGTGAGGTTTGTGGTATTTGATGTCTTTTTTAAAGTTTCCCCTCCTGAAGACCTGTGATGGTGCTTTTCATTGAAAAGTAAATTAATTTCTTAGCCTTGATTATAATATAGGAAAGCTGGACAACATGAAACTGAGAAGTACAAGTTTTTAAAAGGCGATTGAAGATACAACCTAATTGCTAGCATCTTGTGAAGGGTTGAGAAGAGATGGAGAAGACTGAGTCAAGCTTTCTGAAATTGACAAGATACCTCTTTTCCCCATACTTTTCTACTAAGTCCATCCAACTTATTTATTTATTTTTAATAGGAATAGCAATTATATATTTTAAACATTTCTATGTTCAATTTGTGGGTCTTTTATTTTCCTGTCTCTGAAATTGTCTTGCTTTTGGAGGTTTTTCTCTGGTGGTTTGGTTTTTTTTTTTTTTTTTTGTGCTCTGCACATCACAACAAAGAATATTTTCAAGGTGAGATGTGAAAGCAGATAATGCCTAAGTGCTGTTGGTGTTGACAGGAAATCTCTTATATGTGAAGGGCAGCATAAGATAAAACTGTTCTTTTTTCAATTTTCAAACAAGTGGCTGATAGAGGCTGGTATCTCACACTGAAGGGAAGTAGAAGTTGACATGTTTTTAAAACAAACATGATGGAGGAGAAGGGTGAGTTTGGGCTCAAGATGGAAAGCTATGCTTTAAGCTCTTTGAGATTCAGTATAACTGTTTATTGATTGGGAGATGTCAGAGGGGAAGCTCAAGAAGAGAAAAACGGAGGAGATCTAGGTTCTTCCTGAAAGACTGATCTAAGTTAACAGCAAAGATTGCTATCAGAACAGAACAGCAAGTTGTACTTGTTTTGCAACTGGAGGCAAACTTGTGAACAGCTGCCCTTGCAATGGACTCTGTCTGGCTGGGAGAGGGCTTGAGGGGAATCAGAGGGCACGCAGGAGGAACCGTCTGTTCATTCATTGAGCTCAACCTCCAAAGGCATGGTTATGGCAGTATCTGTTCTGTTGAGCATGTCAATAAAATTGGGATTTGTGCTTCCAAGTCTGCCCTTCCAGCACTTCCCATGAACACTGTTTTCATGCAGAAACAGGTGAAGGAAAGACAAAGAAGCCCATGCACATGTGGATTTGCTAACGGGTAAAGCTATTTTGAGTTAATTGTTTTTCATGGGTAAGCAGGATATCGAAGTTAGTTTTGTATGATTTATAGCGGGATTTTTATATAAAAAGCCACACTATTTCTGTAAAGTATTATACATTTCCTTTAGGGAGGGCTAAATCAGCCATATTAATTCAGTTAAATTCAGACTTCTGTGATAAATGAGGGAACTATATTTCAGATAGTCATAGGAAATCTATCCAGCAGTATTGCGATAGTCAAATGGGCAAATAAAATAGGATTGGTTGAAGCTGAATAATAGAGAGTCCATCATAGCAGTGTAATATAGTAGGAAACAAAGAAAACAAATGCATTTATTTTGAAGGAGTTACTATAAATCACCAGTAGACCTAGAAATGTTTTTCCAAAGAGGGCACAGAAAGAAGTAGGGTTGTACAAAAATATATGCATACCAGGATGAAGCAAATCAAAGGATTTGAACCAAAAAGGAGAAGCTCTAGCAAAGCCCCAGGGAATTGTTATCCTAATCAGTGGTTTCTCAGACCATACGGTTTTATGGTAAGGCACCACTTCTCTATGCTCTAACGTAAAACCTAAAAGAAAATTTAAAGTTCCTGTTTGTGAACCCATGTACAGCTCAGCTGTATAAATATAAAAGCTCAGGACAGTAAGAAACACCAGTGTGAAAGTGCTACAATGTACTCGTTAACCACTGATATAAAATGCCTTTTCTTAATGTTGTTACCAAATTTCAGTTTGTTTCATGCCATCTAAAAACGTGTAATTGCCAGAAAATTGATACAGTTGATACACTGGCATATATGAAATTATCCTGAAAGTTATCTTCCCTCCATTGTCTCTCCTTTTGTAAACCTAAACACCTCAATAGGATGAAACTGAATTTTGTTAAATGGAGCTTCTATTGGTTCCACTGATTTACAAAATACAATTTTACCACAGTTATTTTTTCAGTATGCTCTGTGTTGCAACTGCAGCTAACAATGACACGTTCATGTTACGAATCTACAGTGGTTTGTCATTTCTTCAGCAGCCAACTTTGGTAAAAACCTATTTGTGGTGTTTACAAGAATTACAACACCACCAGGGATTTGGACATACAAACCAGAGGCAGATAGAATTTCTTAGACCAGCTGGAATTTAATTTAAAATAACGAACAAAAATATTTGGTGTTTTTAATCGGTTGAATTTAACAGAAGTTTTTGAAGAAGCTTGCATCCTCTTAGAAGAGAAGCCTCTGCAGTCCTCTTTATGTGTTAGTTTTTGCTGTGACATACCAACAATCCAGCACTGTGTACATAGCTACATATTCATAAGCGTAGCTGGAACACTGGAAATAAAGACGGTGCCAAAATGCAAGGGCTCGGTGTCTGTGGCAAACCTCCGGCAGAACTGTGGGCTCCTCAGGCTCCATTCTCATTGGAATCTCCCTTTGCTACCAGGTGGCTCCGTGCTGCAATCCTGTGATGGATATTATGAGTTCACTAGTGGAGATACTGGGAGGATATGGTTGTATAACACAAAGGCAGTGGTTTATACTAAACCCAGGCTGCTAAAGTGCCTTCATTTTTTTTTTCTTCTAGTTCTTTGCATTTTTTGTACCTGAAGTTTTGAGGTCCCAGTCCCCAGGTGTGCCAGAGCCTGTCAGAAAAGGAAACTTGACTTTTCTTTCACTTGCAAACACCACGTATGTTTTAGAAGCACTCTAGGCTAAACTGACCTTATTTTACTTCTGTGGAAGCACATTTTAGATCCATTTCTCGTGTTTCTATTCTTTCCTTTTTATTAATCTCTGTCTCAAAAAAAAAAAGAAAAGTAGAAACCACTGTTGACATACTTCTTTGACTTCTTTGACTTTCCTAGAAGCACTCAGATGCAGTATATGAGGACCCATCGTGTGGGTGTCCCATCAACGAATCAAAGTGTATCTGGTTATATGATGAGAGTGTTCATGCATGTGAAGTAGGGGCTGTTTGAATGTACTATCATAACAAAATGCGGGAGATGAGTGAGATAAATACCTTTTATGTGATATGACATGTTCATATGCTCCTGCACCCCCTACGTACACACCTTGATACAAAATGCCTGCCTTTTGGTTACTGTGAGGGTAGAGAGGATACAGGAGTCTTGGGAAAGAGACTCCCAGCCAGTGTGATAAATCCTAGAGCTGGTTAATATATTCAACTGGTAATCTGCAAGTTAACTCTTTGTGAAAGCTGGAAAGGTAAATTTATCCTGCCATGTTTTTCAAACTGCAGAAATTTTTCTGTGTTGCACTTTGAAATTTTAAATTGTCCTGTAGGCTAAGGGAAAAAAACAACAAACCAACCAACCAGTGTCTGGGATGCTGCCTCAGTTATAAGTCCGCACTCTGAATGAAGGAGAGCTGGCATTTGCTCCAGATAATTTCCAGGAGCAGTGCGTGAATAGCGGCTCTCACTGTGTGCAGTGGTCTCCTTTATTTTGAGCAGACCCTTTGTACAGAGCTGAAAAGGTGTGGTCCATTCCCACAGAAAGTTTTGGTTCTGATGAATAGAAATTGCCCCCACAAAAAATAATCAAGGGAAAAAAACACACCAGAAAGTATTTCCTGAGACTTTTCCCTACTGCCTCGGTGGAGTAGTTTTAATTTCAACACTCCCCAAAACTATTTTTAATTTGTGCCACCCAAGAAGCAGCACAGGCAGAAGAAAATAGGAATGGCTCTGTGTGATGCATGTCAATAGCTAGAATGTCCCAAGCTTAAATGTGGTGTCTGAACAACGTGAGCATGAAGCAGCAGTATAAAAAGCTAGTTGTCGTGTGCTGTATATTGATGTCATTAAGATTAGCCATAAGAAAAAAAATTAAGGGCCTACAAGATTTAGGGAAAGTTCATGTTTATTGCCTGAGAAGGTGAGAACTTTCCACACAAATTGAACTTGATGCAATAACAGGCAATTTACCTCTATACATTTAGACTTTGACCTATTTCATTTCTAGGGGTAAAGCTTGTGTTTTCTTTTTGAATGACCAAATATTTTGAGAAGAATGAAGATTAATTGCAGAAAAATGTTTTTGGAAAGAGACATTGTGGCTGAAATTCCACTCCCTTGGCCTAATGCAGCTTGTTTGCATGGCTAACACTCAGCGAGCAGGGAGGTGAGATGTCTCATAAGTGTGACCATCTGTTCAAAACATGATTGTGAGTACTTGTCTGGTGGCAGAATACCCTCGTCACTGGGTTTTTATATATCCTTTGGCTCCCAACATGCCTGTTGCTGTTCAGGATCTCTACGGAGCCAGCATGTGCTGGGACCTTTGCTGTAATCTATGTCCCAGTAATCGCTGAGCTGGCCTTCACCACCACTGCAGGAGGGGAAGCGAAAGTCCATCACAGTCGGCACAGCTCCGTGTGATGTTTGAAAAGTGTTAGATTTACCAAGTCTTAACGGATTCTTAGCTCAAATTCACTTGGGAAAGAAAAAAAAAAAAGTGAGTCTCTAGCCTTGGTGTTTGTGAAGGAAAGCTTCAAAAACATGACCTGAATTCACCCAGCATTATAAGGCAAATAAACCACACAAATGCATTTATTTATTTTTCAGTAACTCATGTTACAGCTAATCTCATGATGTTTTGTGGCCTGACTCACGGTTTTCAAAAGCTTGAGGTTGGCAATAGTGAGTAATACATAGAATGTCACATACAAAGCAAAACCAGCTTGTATTTAACTTTTTTTTTTTTTAATTTTTTTTATTTCAAGGGTTATATTATGGCAAAACCAGATTCTGCTGTGAGCTCTAGTCTGCTGCTGTAGGAATTGTGTTTGGCAGTCCAGGCTTCTGGCTTTGGTAAGATGAGCTTGAATCTCAGCAACTACATCCTGTCCTTAAGTAAGCAGTTCTGTAAGCCATGAAGCTAGTGAACTCTGTTTCCTTACACAGATTTGAGTTCATCATCTTTGAGGACATCATCGTCATCATCATCTTCTCTCCTCTTCAGGTCTAACTGCAACTGGCTAATAATTTAAAAAAACTTGGGAGAGATGTTGGCTGTGTATACATCTCATTTCATTTGGAAGTTAGACTAAATATAAAAGCTTCTGCCTACAATATATGTGAAGCTGTCGAAACCAGGCAAAGGATAAAAAGATGAAGCCATTAATTAATTAATTCTGTGGCCCATCTCATGAGGTATATTTCAACTGTAGCTTGTGTCTGTTTTCTCTTTTGTATTTGCTGCTTTTGCACTGGAATTTTATAGGGGAAAATGGGGGAAATGAATACATTCTGAAAGGAAATCTGAAGTATTTAAAAAATATTCATTTTACAGGTCACCTATTACAATTTCATTAAATTAATAGTTCGCTTTTTATAGCACAAAGAAAAGCTCTCAGCATACAACAATGAAGAAAGGGTGAATTAATTGTCTTAGCAGCCATTATGATTCACTTAGTAGTACTAATTTGATTTTCTGTGAAAGAATGCATTAACACTATGTTATTATCACTACTAGAGGACTTTCAACCCGGACATACAGAGGGGTAGAACATTATTGTATTGCCACTGGTTATTGCAGTGTGTTGCCACTGATGATTTCCAAATATTTTACCCCGTGGGAGCATAGAACCTTTCGTGAATCCCCCATCTGTGCAGCCAGAGAAGGCCTGGTTATCTTGCACTGCATGCAGTTAGCATAATTCTCTCTCGGCCCGTTTGCAGGGATTAATCCCCAGCTTGTAACCCATAACTGGTGAGATAATTAACTCTTTAATTATTGATTCATAATTTGTGCCATGCACACATACAGTAAACCCTCATGTTTTCTTCTATTCCATTGTCACAGACTGGAGCTACTTTTAGCTAGCTAATGTCTTTCCCAATTCCCTTTCCTCCAAAGGGAACAGACACTGAATACTGAGCTGTCTGTTCCCTCTGAGCCCTGCTGGTGTAAAAATCAGCTCCTCTTTTGCTTCCTATGACTAAACAGGGAACAGTAGGAAAAGGCGGATTATGCAAAATTTCATTACAGTTGCAAAGCAAATAAATAATTAGTGTACCGTTGGGAAAATCCTTCCTTCAACAAAAATATGACATTGACAAAAATATGGTCATGCTTTTGTTATTAAATATTTTTAAAAGTGTGCATTTTTGCTACTAAGAATAAAATTCTGATGCATTTTTTATTTTTAAAAATCTAAGCTCTACTGCCAATTAATGTTATCGAAAGACATAGTCGGATTATTCTGGTGTCTTTTTATCTCTGCATGGTGAGTATCTTCAAATATCCTCCCTTCTCCCATTAACAGTTGGATGTCATTTGAAAACTGAGTAATAATAGTAACTATTCTCAGCAGAATTGTTGAATCCCTCCTTCTGGTGGCTGATATACAATTAAATATGCATTCCACATTTCAACTGTAGAAGTATACATGGTTAGACTTTTTTTTTTTCCCCACAGTACTTGAAAAGCTAGGGATTTTCAGGCAAAGAGCTGCAGGATGTCTTTTCTGGTTGCAGAGTTTGGTCAGAGGACAGGATCTCATGTGCCTTTCCATTCTGATTTCTTAATGTTTCAAGAAGATTTATCTTGTATAATTTCTGTGCCATCCTTCTCCCAGAAGCATTAAATCTTAAATTTCTTGTTTTGGTATCTGTGATCACAACTCCCTCTTCTCCCCACCTCATTTTACCTTTTTTGTTTTTCCATGGTAGTGATAATGATACTCTCTGCATATTTCATGTTTGCTGTGTAAATACAGGGTAAGAAATCTAGTTGTATTTGTAACAAGCTATATTTGTGCTTTTTATCTGGTTGCTGCTCTGTTATGGTTTGCATCATCTACGTGTCAGTGGTTGAGCTGATTGCGGCTTTTCTCACACTCACCCAAGACATACGTTGCACATCATTATGTGTTTAGCTGTAGGTCTTCATACTTCTAATGGAAGCAGCTGATATTAATTTCATGTGTTTGACTTCTTGAGTATGGATAATCAGATGCCACCTGTGGGAATTATGGCTGTGTTCTTTTTGCTAGCTTTTGGGATAGAATATATTATGAGGAGCCCATGCACCATAGTAATTTTTCTGTAAGGCTCATCTTGAGATTTCTAATTCGCCATCCCTGTCAACACCTATGTTAAGTAGCTGACTCCCCACCACTATATTTGCACAAGAGCTCCTGTTGATTTCAATTGGAGGAGTATTAGATCTTTCTGATTTTAGTGCTATAGGGGGCTTTTAACAATCTGATATGAAAATAATCTTCCCTTATATATCATGGTAGTTTATATATTTAGTGGAAAAATATTTTCAAACAGTCATTTTCCCTGTTGATTCCTTTGATCTAAGATTTTTGTTATTGCTGAAAGCACAATCCTTGTACTTGTTAGATAATTTACAGTAAACACACGTCCTCTTAATTACATCATAGAAGCTTAAACGGATTTGTAGAGCCATTAAAAAATCAATACATAGCTTTTAGGTGATGAATTAATTAATGAAGTGTGAATGCTGAAAGTTTGCTTTATCCAGCATGCACTGTGACTTTACAGAGCTTCAGCATCAATAGGGACAAAATTGCATTAAGTTAATAGGTTGAAAATGCTTATGAAAATGTATCGCTTTCTGTCTGGCCTAGTGACCACTCCTGTAAACCTTTGTGTTAGTCCAGAAAAGTGGTGCAAATGGTTTTATATTGAAATAAAATGACCACACAAATCTATTGACCCCTGCTCCGGGGCCTGTATTTTTCATTTTCTTTTTGTGCTAAACCCCAGAGAGTCACAGAATGATATGGGGTTGGCAGGGACCTCTGGAGATCATCTAGTCCAACCCCCAGTTGAAGTCAAGGTGAGCTTTACACAAAGACATAGTTTATAAGGGTAATTTGGTCAGTTTTGCAGCAAGAAAATGCAAACTCGAAGCAAACATAAAAGGTATAGATAATGGGAGTTTGAATGCAAAGTAACATAATCAGTGATAAAATAAATATTTTCACTCTTTTTTTTCCCAATCTTTGCTGCACTACAGCTAGATCTAGAAGGAGAAAACCCAAACATTGGGATGAATAAATATATTCTCATATTGTTTTTAGGGCAACCTTGGATTGATTTCAAACAAATCTCTGAAGGTGTTTCATAGGATCATTTTAAAGTTTGTAATTGATTCTTTGTTCTAAATTGGGATGAGATAGAAAAAAATGCTGGTAATTACCATTGTTTTTCATCTAAAACCATTCAGCATTGGTTAGAACAAACATGCAACAAGATCGTATTAAATAAACGCTATACAGCTAAATTACACTGACTAGCTTGTAATTCTCAGGAGTCTAAGTAAGTCAACTCATTCAAAGTCCTCCATATGAGATAAGAACCTTGCCTATCAAAATAACTATTCTTGGCTTCTGTTACTGCCCTCCATTTATGCTATGAAGTCTCTTTAGAATTACTGTTTTTGTAAATGCAATTTCAGCTTTATGTCCTTGATTTGACATGAGATGGGAAAAGAAGCAGAAATGAGCTTTATTCACTGTAGTAGAATGTTCAGTTGATCCACGTAATGTGTTAAACAATTACACTAGGACCAAAGGTCTGGAATTTCTGAAGCATTAAATATTTCTAAATTATGTGACTGAATTAGTTCCAAATTTATTTTGAGTCTGCACCAACAAAATTCCACACTACCCAAATACACAGAATTGCTGAAGATGAAATAGTAAATGAAAGCAGCATCTACCTCAGCACAGTCACCAAGATGCATTTGATGTTTATTATCTGGGATTTATAAACTGTCTAGTTATTTAAATGCATGGCCTCTGTGCCCAGCATACCATCAAAAAGAGTTTAATTGTTTAATTATTAAATTCCATCTTCCTTCTGTGTGTGTATGAGTGGGAGTGGTATACATAAATGTGGAGTTAATTTAAAGAGTTATTAAAAAGAGTGTTCTATTGTGCCACTTGGTTATATTTTGATAATATATTTAGCATATTAATACCTGTGTCAGAATTTCAACAAGGAACTTAAAAGAACCCCAACAGGTGTGTTTTTCATGCTGGGCTTCTTATTACTTAAAGTCCCTTGAGCAGAAGTGGGTCAACTGTGCTGTAAAAGGGGATTTTTCACTCAGCTTTCAGGTGCGGGAAAAAAACATGCCAGCTTTGAAGTATTCAGGCTTTCATTTGTCTCTTGGAAGGCAGGCCACGCTTTCCTCATTTGGCTGGAATTCATGCTTCTACTCTATATAAAAATAAAATAGGAAAATATCTGAACTGATTTTTTTAATGAGAAGTGATGGCAGAAATGGAGATGTGGCAGCATTATTTGATTTTTAAAGCTGTGCCAGTGATTAGCACACCACATTGCATTTGAAGTCTCTTCTCTGTACTACTGGCTGTGGTGTATATGTGCTTACTGTTGTTTTATTCTTAGCTTCACCCTTCTGTTCTGTGTTTAGAGATATTCTTCAGGAGTAGGCAGGGATGCTCAGTTAAAACATGAACCACCACATCCTGAGAATAGCATTTCTGACGTTCAAACTCAGCATTAAATAAATAATGGGCTATTTTCATATTTGGGATCAAATAGGAAGAGAAAGCATAAAAGAAAGAAAAATCTTTTGAAATATTTAGTTCTGCATACAAACAAAGAAATTCTAAACCCACATTTTTATTTTTCTTTGTGGATGTTCAGTGCAATTTTCAACACTCAAATATTCAGGTAGGATTTTGTTAAAAAACAAGCTTCAGAGTGCTTGTGGATGCATAACATAGGTAAACTAGATTAAATATCCAATATATGAACAGTGTTTCATATTCCAAAACACTGTAACTGATTTTATCTCTTCTTGCTTTTTGTTGAATGATGACAGTGCTCTTGGTCCATCAATTTCTTCTGTCTTTGACTTCTTTTTGTACTGATTTTGGTTGTCTTCAGGCCATAGCCTTCCCCTCCAGGATGCTTTTCATACAAGGGTTAGGAAAGAGAAGCCAACATGATTAAAGCTTCATATATGTATATATAATTATGGGTCACTTGATAGCTCATATTCTGTAAAGAGAAACTTCCCATATTTTTGTGTGTTTGTTTGCATTTGCATGTTACTCTTTCTCTTTTTGTTGCATCAATATTAATCTCGCTTGTTTGTGTCCATCTGCACACTTGTTTTTACCTGCCTTCCTTCCTGCTGTCCTCAGTTGTCAGCAATCCAGCCATCAGCCCTCCCACAGTACGGCTTGCCAATAACTCTGCATTGCCATTCCTGCTATACGTTCAAGTCTTTACAAAACCCATTTCAATCCCACTTTCACTCCAGGGTTTTATCAGAGGAAGATAAAAAGAATATTTCAAGTCTATACTTCCTCAGCTTCTCTCACTAATTTGTCTGAAATGATAACCAATTCATTGTGTCTTTTACATGAAAGTTCATTTGCATCACTCCTTAGCAGAAAAGTATTGTTCTCAGCAGAAGTAATAATAGCAATGATCTTTCTAACCCGTGTTTTTGGAGAGTGTCCTCCCCTATTCTGTGAAGCATTTGTCTACTTAATAATGTAGTGAAGTTTCTAGGAATATAAAAATCTTATGAACATACACTCAATGCCTCCATATAATATCCTATGTAATATTTATTTCTGCAGTTCCCTTGATTCTGCTCTGAATGAGGGAATGGTGAGAAGCCCATCTCTATGAGGGAATTCCAGGAACATGAGACCACACTCTTCAAAGCAGCAAAGGCTGACGCACACAAGACCTCATTAAAAGGCAAATTCCTTTAGTTGAGCATCAGTAGCTCACGTTTTTCCAAAGCAGGAAATTTTCTTTTTGATAATTGGTTCATCCTTTCTCAGAAAACTGCAACAATAAAGTTGATGAAGGTGATAACCAAATTCCTGTATTTCTGTGGTATAACAGTTTACAGACATTTAGCTAAGTTAAAAATAACTGATCAGATAAAAAAATACTTTTAACACTATGGTGTTATTGTTAAGCAGTTATATTGTTTTATTGTTTAAATGCTAGTGATTTTTGCAAGGCAGCTTTAAAGATGCATCATCAGCTTCTAAAGACTGGGAGGTGTTCTGACATAGCAGTTCTGTTCTGATTGTACTGAAAGGACAAATGAAAAGATGAAGCCATCTTCAGGTCTCAAAATGGAGTTTTGAGTTCACTGGTTGACTTGTAAAGCAATAATTTGGTAGTAGTTTCCAAAACTGTTGTCCTGTATATTTATATGCCCTTGTAATGCGCAAGAGCCATTTCATGCTCAACATGAATTAATGAGAATTGTAATGGCATATTTCACATTCACACACAGGAGGGGACCCTCCATGTTTTTTGCTTGCTTTTTCTTTTCTTTCTTCTTTTTTTTTCTCCCCCTAGCGTGTAGTCATGGAGGGAAGAATTTCAGTGTAAGCTACTTTTAAAAAGCCCTGTCATTTTCATTTGATACCTCTTTTTCACTGTGAACAAGCAGCTTCTTATTTCTTTTTCATCTTCAGACTTACTAGCAAGTGCTTCCTCAAAGCCAATCTAGAACTGGAGCACTGGTGAGGGTGGGATCCATGTCCCTGAATTCAGTGAAGCCAATGTCAACAAATGCCAGGTTCTCAGCAGCCTGGTTATGTGCTATAAGGGAATTTTTTTTTCCACTGAAAGTCTGGCACATGTATCTGTTGAAGAGAAGCGCATCTCATGATTGAAACTCTAGCCTCGCAGCAGGCTGAGCAGGACTTCAGAACACACTGAGTTGCTGAACATGCATTTATTTTTATGCTCTGTGTGATTACGTTGCTCCTAAATAAAGCACAAAGCAATCAATCTGACAAAAAGGAAACAATTTACAGTACCTTTTTCTAATAGTTACACATGTACACAGCTACCCACTACAAATGTTCCCCTTGGAAGGACAGGTCACAGGGAAGAAGCAGACCTTGACCCTGACATCCTCTGCCTGAAATTTTCCTGGCATGCTACTGCAGAGTTTAGCTCAGATCCATTTCCCATCCATCTTGTCTGCTCCTCAGCTGCCACCTCACTGCTGTTTCAGCTGCAGAGAAGGCAGCAAGGGCAGATAATGCTATTTCTGCTGTGCATTTTGGGCAGGTGTGTGACACTGTATGCCTCTTACATTGGTGAAGAGTTGCTAGCAGTTTGTCTAAAGGAAGTGAAGACTAGAGAATTTATAGTTTGAAAAAAAAAAGAAATAGAGAGGAGTAGAAAATGCTGATTTTTTTTCTCTCTCTTTTTTTTTTCTTCAGTAAAGCTCATATTTTTGTGTCAGAAGAAATGACTCTTTTTTCTTTGATCATTTTCCATTGACATGAGACTGTGACCATGTGCATCGCCTTCTATGTTTCACGTGGCTAAACAATTTCATTTAGAAAATGAAAATCGTGATTGTTCCAGCAGGACTAAAGCCCAGACTGAAACTTGCTTGTTGTTTAGAACATAGGAGAATCCCTTAAAGATTCCCTGCAAGAGAGCCAAGGAGATGACATAGCCTGCAGTGTTTTGTCTAGGTCTGAGTCTGGTGGTGTGGGGTGAGCGCCCTTTGGCTTATTTGACTTCCCCACTGATGGAGAGATCCATGTTGAGGAGTGTCCAAGAGGTTTTTTTGCAATCACCAACTCTCTTGGGTACTCTGTAAGACAGGGTTTTCTGGCCTGGGGTGAGTTTCACTGGCATACAAATAATGGAGCACACCGCTCCCTGTATATGGATCTACTAGGATGGCAGCAGCCTGGAGTGGGAAAAGCAAAACTGGTTAGGGATGCCAGTTTCTAATACTTAACAATCCCTGAAATTTAATACAGCAACCTATGGGAAGTAAAAGGGTATTCCCAGTCCCACTCCTGCTCCCTATACATAATGACAAGACTGCTTTTCTATTGTGGAAAAACCTGATTGTTTATGCTAAATAATTTTTATGTAGGGGTAAACACAGAAAATGTCTTTTCTCCCCTGTTGGGTGTTTGCAACTTTAATTGTGCAAGGCTGTTGAAGTTGCACCCTGATAATTTCGCAACCTCTTCTTTCATCACACACCTTAATGTTTCCATGTCTTCTGTAGTTCTGAAATAAAGCAATGTCTTTGATACTGCTGGGAGCCACCGTTCTGCAGCTTTGGTCAATATCAATTTTATATCCCTGTGGTTAGCTAGCTTGTAGCTCTTTTCACATCTTCTTTTCCTGCTCTGGTGGCTGCTTCTTTCTAATCCCCTCTGTACTCTGCTTTGATCTGAGTTAGTTGCTGTCAAATATGTGCATAACAGTTTTAAAAACAATGGCAAGCTCAATTTTTCTACTTGCCTTTCATCGCAGGTGGCCTGTCTGCTGGTCTCTGTGTTCTAATTAAGAGCAGTAGAAAAAACATACCCCCAAAACTATTGAATATTACTAAACTAGTGGACCTAATTATGTACTTCATGCCGCAGTCTCCTCTGGCCATGTAGTGTTCCAGTGATTGCATAGCATCATAATAAAATAAAACATATATATTTTTCAGGTGGCCCATAAAGACATGCTTCCTGGGAAAGCATACAGTATTTCTATGTGAAATGGAAATGGAAATATTCTATTGTTTTTTTGTTGTTGTTGAGTTTTTTGTTCTTTCTTTTCCTCAGCATCTTCCCTTCCTCCCCTGTTCCTGTTTTGAATTTGTTGATTCCTTTGTCACCTAAGCCAGAGTGAACACATCTGGGCTGGAGCCCCAGCTGATGTGCAAAGATCAGTGGCAGCACAAGGAGTAGGGAAAGTCTCCTTTAGTAGGTTTTAATACTTTGTAGCTGCCAAGATGGGTGGTGCAGTAGCAGGAATGACAGCAAAAATGGATCTGCTCATCCTGCCACTTCATCAGCTCACTGTGCTTTCTTCACAGGACACCTGTAAAGCTACATCTGAGCAGTGTTGTCATTCCCACCCTGCTCTTTATCTGCCCATCCACCCTACTTTCCCCCTTCGAGATATTCTTGCATTTTTAATCAATACCAGTTGACTCCAGTTAAAATGTGGCTGTGATGCTCAAGATAAACAGGCAGTTAAGGGTAGACTGTCCATGTTTGAACTTTCTGTATGGATTTCATTGTCACAGTCACTTGAAACAAGAACCATTGGATTCTTACCTGAAAAATAAGACTCAGGAAACTGACTTAGAAAGAAGTGAGGTCAGAAATGGGTTGTCTGATGAATTAAAAATCGAGTTGCTTGATTAATTAAAACCACCTATGGACAGGGTAGTGAGTGGAGGTGTCTGTGTTGAGAAGCTGATAAACACAGTTTTGCCTATCAAATGGTCATGTGAAAGGACACAAAGAACTAGGTCATGAGGTCAGAACCCTCTTTAATGGTTTTGTAATATTTCATGAATTTCCATGCCTAGCATTTGTGTAACAATTTCTGTGTAAATCCCTTTGCTTTAGTGGCAGACAAATTCATGTCTCATACTTTTTTTTTTTTTTCTTCTGTAACTCACAGGCCATGAAACTTGAAAAATTTTCGTTGAAACGAAACTTCATATTTAATCCTAAATTTGGCGTGAAGTGAGTTGTCATGCCCGCCGTATCTCAAACTCCATTTTAAAGGAAATTTTATGTTACGTATATATACAGCCCTTTTTTCTAATTTTGTGGCAGCTTATTGACATTCTCAGAAGTCAAAGCTATTTTCATTTCCATCACAGGAAAAAAAATGACAAGTCTGAAATGCCTAATATTTCCATTCATCTGTTCTGATGAGCAGCCAGAATCAGATACTGTTGCACTGACTTTAATAGCAAATTTATTCAGTAAAATGCTGTTTACACAGAGTAATACTTTTACAGTGTGGATCAACAGTTCTTCAGTTTTTGTTGTTTGTAGCTCTGCTACAAATAAAACTTGAGTTTGTAACGGTGGCTTTTATGTATTTTTATATATTGCCCCAGCAAAACCATGGGGAAGTGGCATAAAATCTCTCTGCTGTCTTCTGTGTGAATAGTACCCTGTGTCTTTTCCCCCGCTTTTATACCTGACCTTCTACAGATACTATTGAAAAGCTGTCTTTCATCTCTGCTGCACCTTGGAGTTTATATTTAGCATCTCTGCACATAAACATATCCTGTTCCTTGCCATCCTTGAACACCCACCACAAACTTCCTCTGCCTTTGTCGCTGTCAAGTTCTTTCAAACAACCGTTAGCTATTTTAGATACTTTAAAATTTTATTTTTGCACAACCTGACAATGCTCCTGCTTGCTCTGCTTCCCATAAAAATGTTCCCACAGGGCTGGTTTGATTTTTTTTTTTTTTTGTTAAATTCTGATAGTTGATGAAGCCAGTCCTGCCTGTTATTTTTGTTCTTTCCTTGCTCTATTGACTTGGTGGTACTGCCTTGCTGGTGGTAGATCTGTTCCCCTAGTTCTCCAGAGGGACAGTAGACATAGAGTAGAATGATAAGGCATAGGAAAAGCTAGGAGGTGTCTGGTGCTACTACAGGTATGTGGAAGTATTCAGGCATCCAACAGAAGAACCACAGAAGTACATCCTGTCCTTCCATGTTGAGGAGCTGGTAGCAATGATATGAAGATTGGCTTAATTAACTATACTATCCCCTGTTGTCTGGAGGAAACAATCTTGGTAAAGGTCAGAAGGTAGAAAACTCTTAATCTTACTCTGTGTTTATTACTTTGTTAATGTGATCTACTTCTGTGGAGCATTTAGAACATCTGACATTGTCCCAGGACTTTTTCAGATTAACACCTGTTTCCTTGCCAGGACTGTCTGGTGCGCTTCTGCATTAACTTTGGTAGAGTTTAGCTGAGTAGCTGCATTCAGCTGTGCTGCTGAACTGTTTAACCAAGCCCTGAAGACAAAAAGAGTAAGAGAGCACTTGCATTTTCAGAAGCTTTCTCTGGGAGTGTGTTGGTATAAGGTAGGATTTTATTTATTTATTTATTTAAATTTGTGCGTGCTTTTTTTTCTTTTTCTTTTTTTTTTTTTTTTTAATGAGTCACCTTAACGAGACACCAAGTCCTTGCAGTGCTAACATCACGAAAAAGTTATCTGAGTGGCCCAAGTAAGTTCACCTTCTTTCTCAGAAGCTATCTCATCTCATCTGGTGTTTCACTGCTCTCCTGAGTTTCCCAAATGTCATGTTATTCAGCTGATTTCACACCCCTGGCCAACTCATCAGCACAGTCATTATCCAACCTCTCGAGATGATCTACTTAGCACCTCATTAAAAAAAAAATATGTTCGGCTCATCTCCTCTCACTGCTCTTCACTTGTCAACAACTCCTGTTTTTTACCCTTTTACATGCAGTCCTTTTGGTGCTTAACATTTGTCAATCATTAGTTTTTACCCTCTGGTGCAGTTTTCCCATGCTGCTCTTACTAACCATCTCATCTATATTAAATACCACTGCCTTTTTATCTTGCAGTATGTACCTATATATGGAATTTTTTGTTCTGTTTATCCTTGAGCTTGAATGCTAAAGCCAAGGCATATTCAAATATATCCTCTGCTATTGCTTTAAAAAAAAGGTATATTTTCATAAATATACTGTTATTGCTTTGTTGCAGTTGTCAGAAACTTTTTGGTTGAACTTCTCTGTAGAAATACTTTTCTTGCTTGGCTAGATAATACAATAATACTTTAAAGAATCCATAATTATTTCCGAAGGAAACTTGTTAAAAATAAGCCCACAAATAAAGATACAGACCAGGTTTTTTTTTTTTTTTAAATATTATTTTTACTGCGAAGCAGGTAAAATTAGGAAGTTTTTTCTAATTTTTTTCCATAATAGAAAATAATTAGGATTCAATGATAGGGAACATGACATCCTTGTCATTAATTTTAAATACCAAGTAGCTATTTTAGCTGCATTTGTGTTCTTTATTGCATTTCACTATGACTTTATTATATTCTGCCAGGAGATGTGTAATCCAGATGATTCCCGCAACTGGTAAATTAGTCTGGGGATGGGAGCAGGCATGTTTTTGACTGTTGGGGAAGAGTAGCAAGTGAATAAAAAGTACTTTAAAAATATTTAACAGTCACAGGATTTCTTCCGTACAACAACTGTTTGATTTTTTTTCCCTATACATAAACCAGTGACTGTAGTTTTGGGAAACACCAGTGTATGTTAACTGCAGGTAAATGCTGACTTTGTGAAGCTGACCGTAGTGTCAGCAGGCAGAAAGTAGCCAGAAAAATAGCAGTGATGTTTGTGGCTGTCACATGAACATAAGACGAGTTAGGTTTCTGAGAAATTGGAATTTCTTGGTGCTGACAATGTTCAATGAGTATTGATAGCAACTTATCTTACCAGTAGCAGCTGGAAACCTAAAGGTATTACTCCCCATTCCCCAGATATCAATGATAGTTTTTGAAGATTAAAAGGGCATTGCAGGACTAGGTAAGAAATGTCATAAAACCCCCCCAAATATTTCAAAGCATTTTCAAGGAGAGGCAGGGCGCTCTCTTTGCAGCTTCAATACTCCGATCAATAAATGTATACCTAGGCAGCCTTGGTGACAAAGAGCAATGTCTCTCTTTCAAATAACTGGTGCTGAAGAGAATGCATGAAACATCAGCTAAATTTGGGGATGTCCCATTCAGTGGTGGGTATTTTTGAGCTCTCTCTTTTCTTAACTTCATCTTAATAAAGGATTCACAAGGCAGATACAGAGAATGCTTTGCGAACCAAAGTAAATGTCCTGGAACTACAATTAATTTGATTAGTTATGAAAAAGTTAGGGGAAGATCTTGGGGTCCTTAATTGAAATGCTGTAATAATTTCATTTTACAATGTATAGAATAGAGGATTTCCTGTTCTCTTTTTTGATAGAATGATCTGGAATACTTCATGAGTGCAGTGAAAGTACAGACAACAAGTGTTGGGTTGTTGTGGTTTGGTTTTGTTTTGGTTTGGTTTTTTTTAGTTTGTTTGTTTATTTGGGTTTTGTTTGGTTTTGAGGTTTTTTTGTTGTTTTTGTTTATTTGTTTTTTATTATTATTCAGGACTGCAAAACATCTCATTCAATCAACAAAGTGAAATGACTGATAGAGAACATGCAAGCATGTTCTGATAGTAACGCCAAAGGAGAGAATTTCATAGCTCTTACTAAAGTTTGCTGAACTCTTAGTTTTCCTGGAGCTGTTTAAGTTCCCCAGGGTCACTCCTTCTTCCACTTCGGCCACATGTATTTGGCTTTTCAGTAGCAATACACCATCCTGTATCCATTACACCTACCTACGTTATGTTCTACGCTACCATTGCATTAATACCCATATGAAATATTAATTAAAAAAACGCGGAAAGCAGACATACAGGCATTTCTCAAAGCAAATGGAATTTTACTACCTCATCTGGAATATACCGTCATATTAGAATCATAGGATCATTCAGGTTGGAAGAGACCCTTGGGATCATCAAGTCCAACCATCTGCCCCACTCTACAAAGTCCTCCCCTACACCATATCCCCCAACAACACATCTAAACTACTCTTCAACACATTCAGGGATGGTGACTCGACCACCTCCCTAGGTAGCCTTCCAGTGTCTGATCCTTTACTCCTTCAGATACCTCCCTGTATCTCACTGCATCTGAAGGCATAGGACAATTACCTTTCTCTTTTGAAAAATAATAAATAACTTGCCTTTGAAACAACTTATTATGAAATTTATTCTTAAAATGCACTTTTCCAAGGGAAAAAGAAGAAAAAATCTCAGGCTGGAGATCCAGACCATCCAGAGGGAGAATGTGCACAAGGTGGATTAGTGCTCTGTGACTATTTTAGATAGGTGGAAGTATTACAGAGGGAACTATCAGAAATAAATATGTCAGGTATGGTTGCTGCCGTGTGATTTTATTAATGTAAGATGTATTATCTTTCAGAATGTAAGTCTTGTTTCCACTCTCTGTGTTGGTAGTAGAAACAGGTTCTTTTAAAAGTAACTATGATTTACTCTTGATCTAAGCCCTCTCCACCTGGTTCCTTCACCATGGAGGTAGTATAAGTGGCCTTGCAGCGTCTACATTACCTGACTGAGCACAATGTTGAGAACTTTCCTTTGGTGCAGATCCAGCCTAGTGTATTCATTTGGTTTTGCGCAGCATCTGTACAGGCTTATCAATATGAGACTAGAGGCAGTATTCAGTATTTTCAAGTGTACCTATTTTATTCCCGTCTCAGGTCTAATTAGCATCGGTGTCCCCGCAGTAGCACCTCTAGGAGTTCAAGCTCTGGATTTAATTAGGGTGAAAGTGACTCGGTGTTGTCTGTTTCCATGGTGTATGTATATTCTGTATTGTCCTTGCATGTAGGACAATTCAGATCAAACACTTCACCTGATTGGGTGTGTGGTGTTGTATTTAGTGGTAGAGCAGAAGGCATTTCCCTTCCTGAGCTGTGCATCAATTCATGTATACCTTTGCCTTTGAGTATTTTGTGACTTAGGGCTAAGACTTTCCAGTGCACTGCTGAATGTGTTTTAAGTCCCTCGGTAGCTGACTGGGTTTGTGTATGGCTAATTTGCTTTCAGCAGTGCAGTGGGAAACCATATTTGTCATTTTCTTATAAAATCATGGTCGAGTTCATGTAGCATGTTTCTTCTCAGTTATTTACAATATAATGTATTACAATGTAATTTAAAGGATGTCTTTTGCATTTGAGAAAGAAATGTAGTCAGTACTGCTCACACCAGGAGTAGTTTGGCTTATTAGAAATAATAATAACATATGCCTTTGCTATTAAGAAGTATTAGTATGTTAAGAGAAGCATGTATCAGTATCCACTGAGTATCCATTCAACTAATGGATTCATTTTTATCATTATTTTACTGATACATTGTAAAACTGATGTTTAATGATGTGATTGTTTATTTGATTGCACTCACAGACTTTATTCATATAAACTGCAATATTCGGCATCATAGAGTATTGCATGAACCTGTGATCACTGCTGCAAGAACTTGTCCACACATGGGATTACTCAGAATAGCTGCTCTGAAATAAATGCTGCAAAAAGATGTTATGATTTTCCTTTTTTTTTTTTTTTTTTTTCCCCAGTGGTGAGAATGTGGTCTGTATAAACCCTTTGTGCTGATATTCTTATTCCAGAAAAGGTGTCCACACAGGGACCTATTCAAAAGGAAGGCACTAGTAACTCTGGTTACTTTAAGAGGTAGCATGAGTCAGGTTGTTGTTTTTTTGATAGCTGAAAAAGATTTCATATACGTTTTTTTTTTAATCTTCCTTACTCCCTGAGGTCACCTATCAGCTAACTGCTTTGTTGGAGAGCCTGGGAATTTATGTCATCTGTTACGACAAATCTTGATTCAGAAAACAGGAAACATGAGGTTAGTGCAAATGCATTTTGATAGTGGCTCTCAACAACCATGTCCTACACATTCACGTTAATGAATAGCTTTTGTACCATGAGAAAATTAAAGTAGATGTACACTCTGCCAGGCACGGATTGTACAGCATTCACTTGCACCTGGCAGTGAATTATAAAATCTCCTGTCCCAGCAGTGATGTTACAGGATAGTTTTGGATGTTAAAACAAATTCCCATGATTGTCTGTCTATTCGCTTATAGATACTTCCATAATACATGCTACTCTTTTTGCTTTGTGACCTGGTCCCTAGTAATATCTAATTAAATATTGCAAAATTACTACCTTGTCTCATGAAAATGGACAGCTTTTATCTCCCTCTGTGTCATAGCTCCTTGGGCTTAGCACTGCAAATTGTGCTGGAGGCTTGGCATCCAACACTTAATTGAAATTGATACAAAATTATTAGCTTCAGCATCCAACATTGTCGTGTCCATGGTCTGCTCTTCTGCCTCTGAGTCTTAACTCAGAGGAAGCACCTGCTCCCTGAGTGTTCCCTTCTTAGAGGAGCGTCAACCACAGTAGAACTGCAAATTTATTTTAACTCTGAATTTTACATGAGTGGCGTCAGCAGGTTTAACTTTAAAAGAGTAAGTGGTACTTTTATACATAAATCCTCTGCTAACAGAATCCCAGAGTAAAGCTAGAAAAGAATCAAAGCTTTCGTGTCTTACTGACTGAGAGAAGTATTTTGCTTAGTCTTTAATTTTGCAGGTGACTAACAGCAGTACTGTACAACCCTTGTTCCTCATTGATGCGAGTATCATATGATTTAACAATTCACTTGTTTTCAGAAGATGTCTTCTCCCTACATAAGCTTAATAAAGCAATTTGGAAGGCAAAGTGGAAGAAGAGTTATGTCCTTCCCATCGGTCAGTGGAAAAGTTTGACTCCTTCAGACCCTTCCGACGCCTCTAGAAATAGCATGTGTGACCTCTCAGTTTACTTGTTTGTGACACAGGGAGCATGATAAACTTCCCGCTGCAACATGAAATCATCTGGTACAGACATCTACAGTAACGTAATTGAAAGTTATTTTTATCAGAGCTTTCCTTGGGCTCCTGAGCTGCAAGTCTTTTATTATTTATTTCTTTTAAAAATGGAAATCTCATTTTTTCTGGTTGGAATAATAAATCCAGCTTTGATACTTCCTTATCTACACTACCAGTTTTAATGCTCAGGCAGGTGATTTGCTTGGGGTACATGCCTGAGATAATCTCGAAATGCTTTCGTGTTTGATATCGTGAACATTTCTGCACAGGATGTAGTCTGATCTGTGTGCTGAAGGTTAAGTGATACTAAATTGTTAAGTGGCCTGTAGAGCTGAATAACCTACTGAGTTTAATCCTATAGTTAGCAACTTCCCCATCCCTCCAAAAAAACCTCCCAAACCTCTGGAGGGAAAGCCTGATGAATACAGCAGATGCCGTACGTGTTCTGATAATGTGTATGTTGCTTTCTGAGTCTGGTGATAGCCTGTCCAAGGAGGTAGAACCACGGAGGTTTCAGAAATCCGAGTACCTGGGAAGAATCAGCAATGCCTAGTGGTAGAGGGAGAACCTGTCCTGCCATAAGCTCTTCCTTCAGTTGGCTCCTTATACCCTAGTTCTGATCGGGCTGGAGCAGTGAGCAACAAAATGCTACAGCACAACTGATACTCTTAGCAGCACAAGTTATGTTATCCTCCCAGCCACCCTGCCTACCACGTTCCCTCCAGCTGGTCCTACTTGCCTCCACCCACCCTCCTGTCCTCCTGGAAGGGGATGGAAGAAGTAGCCTTGAGCTGGTGGGGCTTTTCTTGTAGCTGTCTGCAATTGCCCAATACAGGGTAATCCCCGCAGGTCTCAGCAGCTTCAGCTGTGGAATGATAGTAGTGATAATTCCTACTGTTACTACTATCCTGAGCCTGATATTCTTATTTCATATAGCTAGAAGTACTCATTGTTCAAAATCTTATGCTTTTAAAAAATTAAACAACCAGATCGGACAGGGCAAATACTCTTAATTTGGGTGCGTATAGGGCTCTGGGAGTAAGCAACGTATGAGTGTTAATAAATGGCGCTAGAAAATCTTATTATAAGATGCATCTCTTCTGGAAGCCTGGTACTCCCCAGGGCATCCTGGGCCAGCAAGTGCTGTTGAGTAGATGGTTTAGCACCCCTCTGGTTCCATTTAGATGAGATCATGAAAAACAATGATAATGTGTTTCTGTAACTTTAACACCTTGTCTGCTCTGTGCAAAACAATCTTATTTTACCTTAGAAGTAGACCCTTCTCAGAAGAAATGGAGCTATTGCAGTGTCTCACAATTGTAGGGCATCAGCTGACAAACTGATCCTCTCAAGGACAGGCTTTCCATTAACCACTGAAACTCCAAATTTCAAAGGTACAGCACTGGATATAGTAGGTTATGCTGAAGGGCAGCAAAAAACCCGTGAGCCAATGTACACTGCTTGTGCTATCTGCAGGATGTCTGAAAGCATTAAAGATGCATGATCTGTTAACAAGGAGCTACAGCAGTAACAACATCAAACTCCAGAATCAGCAAGCAATAGTTTACAGGTTAGTGCTTTGAAATATTTATTTTGCCTGATTTAAAAATGTTTAGTCTGGAACATTTTAAATTATACTTTCCCACTGTATATATTTGGCTTGTGGAGCCTGTCTCTCTGATTCTGGACAAGTATGGACTACAAGTTCCTGTATTTTATTGTTTAGAAAACCAGTCTGTGGTTGAAGCTTAATGTAAAAAGCCAAGTGTCCTTCTGAGAATGCCAGGGTCAAAGTGCAAGTCCAAAAAAGGGGAAATGAGATAATAGAAATCTTGTGAGAGTTCTCTGGTGGGAATAGAGACCTCTGAAGTCCAAACAAACTGGAAATTTATGAAATAGTGTCCAAATGTGTGTGCTAACAAAAGAAAACCTGTGAAGTATCATGACTGAGTTTTGAAATGAATGAGGTAGAACAATAAAATAGTAATCTCTTAATTTAACTGACTCAGTCTTTATTGAGACAAAGGGGAATTTAAAAGTCAGTTTTTAATATTTTAGTAAGGATTTTCTGTTTCAGAAAGCCATTCCCAATTCACAAGGAAACTGAAGTAATGGGCATATATGCTTATTTTAGAACCTCCAACTGAGTCAAATAGCTGATTTAGGACAGAAGTATCAACTCAGTTTGAATTCATGTTTTCAGGTTGATAGCTATCAGACTTTTGGTCTCACCTTCCTTTAATATCACACTTTGGGTCTCACCACCCATATCCCCCACTGCCAGTCTGTCACTGGAGAAGAAAGAACTGGGTTGTCTTACAGAAAGCTTGTCTGTTGGCCAGTTTTTGAAAGCCCAGCAAAGAAAGTAGATTGCAAACAGTAGAAATGTTCAGAACTAAGTTCTAAGGAATATAGAAATGTCACAGTAAAATACATGGAAATCGAACAATTAAAGCTGCCTGCTAGGGTTAGGACTGAATGTATGGATGCACACATGAGGATAACTATATACCTGATGACTGGGTAGTGAGTCATATAAGATAAGAATTAAATGTTTCATTATATAGGGACAGTTTCTTAATTCAATCACAGCCAAGTTAGTAGGAAAGGAGTAAACTTCCGGATTAGACATCATCAGCTGGAGAAAAAGTCAAGCACATTTTTCTGTGCCCTACTTTTCCCTTTTGTGCTTTCCTTAGCTGCTTGCTGTTCTCTAAACCTTTTTGGCCTTCCTTTCTTTTCCTGTTAAGGGCCAACTGTTTTCAGTTATAAATGAAAGGTACATTTGTTGGAGTGAGAGCAGAGTTTCACTGCTTTCTCAGGGGGTAAGTTACTGTTATGCCTCCAGTGGCATTTTCACTCGTGACAATAACAAGTGATGTGGTCAATCTTCCACACAAAGGGGGTGTTTTAGCTGAATTTAAAAATCTTTTACTGTTTTTCTCCTGCTGATCCTAATGCAAACTCTCCATGGGTACATCACAATAAAACTTACACTGATGGCAGACCTGCTTGAGTTCAAAACTGTCCAGCTACAACCAGTTCTCATGCATATTTTTTTTTCAAAATTAAGATGGCCTTCACCAGTATTTTTGGTACTCTTGAGACATGATGACATTTAATCATGAAAAAAGCTTTAGACACAGCATGGGAAAGTACTCTATTTTCTCTCACCATTTCCCTTCAATTATGATATAAGTGAAACCAGATAGAATGCAAAATAAAATACACTCAACTGAAATATTTGCAGCCTTGTTATACACATATTCTCCCACATTCTGGTAAAAGACTCTTCCTTTCTATTCCCTCCCACCTTCAATGTGACCTTTAGAGCTACTCACATGTCTGAAGGCTTTTCATTATTTTTTCTTTGCAGGCAAACAGATAAATAACTGCATTATTTAAAACAACTTATGACGCTCAATAGGCAGTGACTAGTGCAACAAAGAAGGGAATGAGTGGATACTCTTCTGGAACTGGAAGAAAGAGTTCCTGTTAAAAACATATCATATTAGCTTCTTACAAACTGCTTGGACTTGGAGATATAGAATAAGGTTGGGTTGTACCCGTACTGCAGCACTTTGTCAGTCTCCTAGTGTAGTGAACCTGCCATGTTCTCTGCTGTGCCCTCATAGAGAGCGTTCCAGATTACACCAGCAGGGCTTGGCCGGAAGATCGGGAGGTCCTTTAGGTTCACAGCTGAGAGAAAAAAGAAGCAAACTGGTCGAGTGGGAATGTTTTAGGGCCTCTCTCTAAAGAAGAGAAGGCTTTGATTAAAGAAATCACTCGGGGATGTGTATTAAAACAATCCAATAACCAGGGAAGTAAATGGACCTTATTCATAAGTGTAAAGATGGGTTATCCTTTCTGAAGAAGGTCTGTGTCCTGAATCAGGCTCCCTTGAGTTGCAGTTGGGGTATTGTGTAGCTGTAGCCACATAAATTCACCAGTGCAACTATGATCAAGGCTTACCATGTTGTTTAAGTATACATATGAATATTTAGTTTTAAACAAGTTAGGACGTTGTACAAATGTGGCTAAAAGCTGTACTACGAAGGAGAATGAAATTTTCTGATACATGTGTTCTTTTCCTCCAGCTTCGATGTCTGAAGTACATTAGGAAGTCTTAAAATAGATGGGGAAACATGGCTCCACATTTTATTGCCTACAACAATATATATGGATAAGAGGTTTTCATTATTTTTTTATAGATCAGAAATACCATTATGTATTTATGTATTTTATTAGTGAAAGAACAAGCTGGCAGGAGGTGTATTTGTGACAAGAGGTTTGTATTTATTTTATAATGGGTATACTTTGGCTTCTCTCATCAAGTGTTGTTCAGTCTTTTTGATGTTTACAATTATCCTGGGCATGTTTAGTTTGGAGAAGTGGAGGCTGAGGGGAGGCCTCATTACCCTTTACAGCTACCTGAAAGGAAGTTGTAGAGAGGTGGGTGTTGGTGTCTTCTCCCAAGTGAATAATGACAGGACTAGAGTAAATGGTCTGAAGTTGCACCAGGAGAAGTTTAGATTAGATCTTAGGAAGAATGGCTTGACTGAAAGAGTGGTCAGGCACTGGAGCAGCCTGTACAGGGAGGGGGTTGAGTCACCATCCTTGGAGGTATTTGAGAAACGTATAGATGTGGTGCTTCAGGGTATGCTCTAGGGTCCAAGATTGTAGGGAGGTTTTTTGTGTGTGTGGCTGGACTCAGTGATTTCAGAGGTCCTTTCCAACCATGATGATTCTGTGATCCCCTACAGAACTGAACCCTTTTGTGTTCATCCTTGCTAGCTACATAATTGGATGTATTTCTTGTTTTTTCCTGGTACACAACATTCTTAGTTGTAACAAGTCAGATATGGGATAGTTTTTAATAGAAACACAGCAGACAGAATAAGGATATCTGTGGAGATAAGTTTCATCATAACAACAGGACATTGTAGCCATAAAAACAGAGAATAAGACCTGCCCATAAAGTAGGTGAGCAGTATAGGACCTATGGAAGAAAAGTAAATATTGGAGGACATGTATGGAAGGCACCGAGATACTCAAAGGTCATAAATGGGTTAGGGTACATACGATGGTGGGATTAATGTGGTTAGTTAAGGCTAACCTAAACTCATTGTACCAAGATGGATGATGCGGAATATGATTGTCTGAGGGAGAAAGATGAAGATCTCTCTGGAAAAAACAGGGGTTGCACCATCAGAAACAGAATTGTCAGATAGCCTTCGGTCTTCAGCATTTTGGCGAGTCATGCTGGAGGGAAGGTGGTTGGTGGTAGCTGTGCTTTATTTAGTTACTTAGATACTGTATGGAAACCACCACTTGTTTCTATTAAGAACATATTTAAGTGGGAATAAGAATTTAAAAGAAAGCTGCCTGGGCACTCGGCCAAACAGGAGATATCCATTTATAGTTTAGCAATGATGAGCCAACATGGTGAATTACTAGGCCAAGTTCCTCCACGATGTAAACTAATATAAGCAAGCCTGAGGCCCTGGTGTGTGAAGCGAGGCTATGTTTCCCCAAAATGTAACAGATACAAAAAAAGCTCCTTGTTGTCAGCTTGTTGAGGTTCAGTATTAGCATAAGAAATTTCTGGTTGGACAGACATTTTCCCGCTGAAAATGAGGTTCATACCAAGACAGAAAGCTGCTGAGGAGATTGTTTTTTTGGTGCTCCGACAATGAGAACTTGCTAAAAACATGAAGCTCTGCACTGTGAGAAAGAAGCCTCTGCTCTTCCATGTGACTGAGGTCAACAGGGAAAGGACTTGGTTTTGAAGATTATTTCTTTTTAAAATGATGGATCAGCTGGATGTCACTAGATGAAGCTGTGCAACACAAAAAATACCTACAACAAAAGAAGTTTTAACATAGAAAAATGTAGACATGTTTTTCCCCCGATTCGCCTTATAGTTGATTCCTAGACTTAAATATTTAAATAGTTACAATAGTTATTCACTAGCTTATTTTATATGAAGGCATTTGCTTTACATGTTGCCTCATCCAAAATTAGCTTTAGCTTTCTACACACTGATTCCCCAGTATCTTTTTCTCAAGCAAATGAATGTAATAAAAAAAAGCCATGCAATTTTTTTTTCCTCACCATATGAATACAATATGAAGTCCTAACACACTCCACAAATACGACGGTTCCTTTCTTAGCTCTGACTTTATTATATTATCCTGAACTAATTAATTTTCTGAAAGCTTGAAAGCTGTGCTGTGGATTGCCTAAAATTATATAAATGGTCCCAGATATTGGCTGCCAACAGTCTGGTGTCCCTATCAGTGGGAAGATTATTTAAGTGCCTAAAGTTCTGAATTTGCTCTCAGTTTAAAGGAACTTCAAAGATCTTTGTGGTCTCTGGGGACAGAGTTCCATCAGTTGACTTGATACACCAGCTGAAAAAAAAAAAGATATAGCATGGAAATGTATTGTCAAGGGCTTATCCATTATTTACTGTTGATCGATGCTGGAAGTTGAAATTTCAAAGTTGAGGTCAGCAGTTCTTTGTCTCAGATATTTAACAGAAAACAATCAGAAGAGTTGGAGATGGAAGGACAAGGGGTCCATTTGGGGAAGCACATATTGGTCACCTGACGACTTCTCACTTTGGGAGTGGTTGCATGACAGAAATTTGACTCAACATCTGTCTTGTACAGGCGAGGAGTAGCGAATGGTTTGCTGTGTTCACCTTTATTTGATTGAGCACTGGGGACTGTTAGGTCATATGGAAGGAGCAGAGAAGAGTGTAAAAAACTGAGAAGATGCATGGGGTTGTGGCCACTCTCTCTCAGATGGCCTTGAATATTTAGCTTTAAATCTACTTACATAGGATTTAATGCAATACCAGAACCCAAACAATCTCTGTGGAGAAAGAGAGGGTCATCCTTGTATTGTGGGGAATGAGCTGGCAGGAAAGGCAACAGGTGACTTACCATGCTTTGAATGAGCACGAGCCTCCATAATAGCACTGGGAATGTTGAATTTTGCAGTTTTCTGACCTACTTTCCATAAATCACTTAACTTCTTGAAACATAAAGTGGTTCTGTCAGGACAAGTGAAAGAAGAACTGGGATCAGAATGTGTAATGCCATGAAGAAAAGGGCATGTGGGATTACAGTGTGCTCATAATGTAAATCTTTGGGAAATGAAGCATGTACAAAACTTGAGCTAGATCATGGAGAACATGTGAGTATTTCAGGAGCAGACAGCCGTCGTGAACCTATTTGGTAGCACTGTTTGGACAAGGTGAAAGGTGGGAACTGCTAAGAACCACGTGTGGCTTGGTAGCTACTAGGTACCTCAGAGCTATGCTGGCTTGCTGGAAGGTTGTCCTGCTGTGTGCAGCACACACTTAGTTTGCCAACAGCAAATACCAAGAGAGTAATAACAAGAGATACTCAACGAAGCAGCAAAGCAAAAATCTGACAAAAATGGTAGGAACAGTGTAGTTTTCTATTTTCCAGGGTCTTGAGGATACCTTAAGTCTAAAGGTTAATTAAATGGCTGAGATTACAAGAATGAAGGGAAATGTCTAATGGCACTTTTTACAATTGTGTTCGACACAAAAGGGACTGTGTACTTTGTAAAATTTTGTATTAGAAATTTGAGCATCAGTTGGACTTTTGCAGTATCTCAGAGCACACTGTTATGTTTTTAAAAGATCCATTTGAGGTGGAATAGTTCTCTTCCAGATACCTTGCCTTAAAATATAGGAAATATGGCTGAAAATTTTGCATTTTAAGCCATTTTCCGTTTGATTGCTGTATTTAATCCCATAAGGATATTGGTGTAAAAATGCAGGAGCTTCTGAGTGCTTCTTTGGCTGATCTGGCCTCGCACATGAAATCATAAACAAAATGACATTTTTAATACAATAATAGCTTATACTCTTGTGCTTGCTAATTTTTGCAAAATTATGCCCTTGAGAAAGAGTGAAGTTGATCATATTTAATTTAAGGGACAACAGAAACTCACAGCTGATTCTGGAGTTATTAATGATGTCTAATTAATATACCCATTAAAAGTTTGCGAGATTAATCTAACAAGTAAATTGTAACCAAGTTTAAATTGGAATTTTCTCTAAAATTAGTTTTCCATGGTTTTAAGAAGGATTTTAAATAGAAGTGCTGTAGTTAACAAGTAATCCCAGGCAGTATTTTTTCCATGAAGTATCAGGCTGAGGGATTGGTAACAGGATACTAAATCTTTTTTCTTTACCTTACCACTGTGGCTGTAATCCTTAGTGGTTTTAATGAATAATTCTTACAATCTGATAGCTGTTTGCTAAAATACATTAAATTACTAGGGCCTGGATTGGTTCAGCTGGGCAGGTGGCCATGCTGCAGACAGAGACAGCGTTATCTGACACGGATCGCCCATGGAAGGAATGCCAGCCTCCCCAGAAGGTCACGGAGAAGAGAGTGACGATTGAAGGGAAGAACAAAGAAGATCACCGAGATTGTGCCCAAGCTACTCAACAAAAAACAAAGCCAGGTGACATAGATTGGGTCGTGCACACCCTGTGTAACTCCCTGGAGAGTTACATCACATTTTGTTCTGTCTCTCGGGCACCACAGGATGCCCTCCTGGCCTCACGGCATCATTATTTTTGTGCGTAGGTTTTTTTTTGTGCTCAAAGATTCTGAAAAAAACTGGGAGGGCTTTGTTGCTGCCAGTTACCGAAATGTTTCTGTAGCACAAAACTGAAGGTACGCGTTACATGTATGGATGAGGTTTGTGGGCATACGGGAGTGTTTCAGGGAGCAACACCCTTAGTGCATAAAGGCTTTAGGGTATCCTGTTCACAAATTTATATGGTAATCCACACATCAAGATTCCTTGTAGAGGGAACAGTGAGTATGTTATGTGTCTAGGCCTGGCATGAGGGAGAGACTGCTTCAGCCAGAAAGAAACATTAAGGTTAGAGGTGTTAAATTTTATTTTTTTTTCAGATTTAGACATTTTCTTGTAGGTGGGGGGTGGTGTGTGTGAGGGGTAAGCCATAGCAGGAGACTAATTTGTGAAGTCCCAGGCATGGGGAGGAGATGGGTTGCAAGATTTGTGGCTTAGCCAGAATGGCCTGTGGGCACGCCCAAAGTGATGTGATTTACTTTGGTGGCTACAGAGCAAAAGCCTGCAGCCTCTCAGACATTCAGCTGGACTGCCAAGGGAATGCTTATTTGTGCCTAAGTACCACATTTGGTTTATGTTGGTTCTTTTTTTCAAGTTTTTGTTTGGCCAAATGTATATTTTGTGTATGTGGCCCCATGTGACGTACTTAGGGTTGCACAGAGAGCCTGTCACAGAGACCTCAATCCCTTCCTAGAGGCTTCCTAATTACTGGTCTGTACCTTATTCATCTCCAAACCCACTGAATCTCTTCTTGTGTCAGACAGTTTTGTGTTAGACAATTGCAAACAACCAAGTCACTGTGGTTTAAGCAATTATCGCACCTTCTGCTGAATGTCTGTAATTCTTAAGTGAAAAAGCTGGCACAAGGGGCGCATTCAGTCTAAAGAAAGGAGCTGGCAACATGTCCCTGCAGCATTTTTACTTATAGTTGGTTTGGCCTGGCAGTGCAGGCACACATCACAGCTGGAAGGGTGGTAACATGCAGTTGTCAGCAGGAACAATTCCTTAGGATGCTGCAGCTCAGCCGCTTGAAATAGTCTTTACAGTACATTAGAGCAAGGTTAGACGCATTTAATGATATCTTGCCAAAATTGCCACATTACAGAATATCAGAAAACCTCTCAATTTGTAGATGTGCAAGGAGGTGAAATGAAATATCAGGAAAGCCTATGAAGACATTAATATTTTTCATAAGACTATTTTATTAGGTAGACCCTGACAAGAAATAGCATGCCAGAAGTGGACCTTTTTGTAAATGCAGAATTCCCCAGGTATTTGGGAAAATTACCATGACTTCTAATAAACTACATTTTCTCTTACTCGGGTCCCCACTAACACATGCATTTTGTTTCAAGCAGTGCACCCTCCATGTCACGTGTTGGTAAAATTGGATCAATTATGTAGGATTGCATTTATGGAATTCCAGCTTTTCAGCTATTATGTTACCCTGTAACAGTATCGGGGACAGAAACTGATTTCATAAGAAAATAGTCTTTTTTTCTTTTTTGGCTACACGTCTTCAAATTTCTCTGGAAAATCTGGAAAGAATTTACTTTGACCATGTACAGTTCTTCTTCAACACTGTTTTTTTAAATCTCTATGTAGTTATAGACCTCTGCTATGTCATCATCATTAACAATGATGCTACTGAATGGGTTTTTTTAGAATTAGTTGAAAAACAAGAGGAATTAGAAAGGAGGGGACAAAACATCTCTGCACAGAGCCATTCTTTGTGTTGATAATTTAAACATATCAGCCAAATTTTGCTTTACAATGATTGAAAACTGGAATATGTCTATGGATTTTTGGAAATAATTTCTTTGTAAAATCTTAAGCCAGTGATCATTAATATCAATCAGACAATTTCAGTGTGAATTACTTGAAGGAAGTGCAAAACTTGATGTGTTGCACCTGCTTTTCTTTCCATTGTTTTAGTATAACTTATTTAGTATTGATTTAAAGGTGATAGGTGGAAGATTTTTCAGAAGTTGCTTGATTTTTTTTTTTAACAGCAGCTGCTTTAGTGAATATAAAATATTCTGTGATCTATGTTGTACCTGAACATTGATTACATTATGTCATATTGGGTTTATTTTATTAAGGAAGATGACAAAAGTAAGTAACTATGTTCTTTCATATAAATCCAAATCAAACATTTCCTCATAATTACAATCTATCTGACACAGGTCGAAGTGGAAGGAAAGATAACAATTTCCATATTTTAATCTGGAGGTTAGGGACCCCTGTCAGAGGAACAGCCTGGTCTGGGTCAGCCAGGAGAAATAGAGAGGAGAAAAATAATTGAAAAAGCAGTTCACAATAAAATGAAATTTGTCTCATTGTCACTTAAGGTTGTCTTCATGTTTGTCTGTAGGAGAGAGGTCAGCTTGGGAACGAAGGGAAGAGGGGAACAAATACGTCTCACTGAGGACCAAAAGATAATTTTCTTTTCCTTAGTAACAGGAGCAATTGTAATATATATTTATAAAAAAGACCAGGCAAGAGCCCACATGGCATATCCCCACTGCAAAACACCAGGTGTCCTTTTACTAGCAGCACTGCAGGCAGTGGGTATGTCTAAAGGTTGTCCTCAAAGGCGAGCTGTGTACAGAGCATGAGGAGTACTTAATGAAATAACTCACTACGACACATTGATTTTGCAGGCAAGAGGGCAGGAAAGGATTTTCAGCAAAATTAAGATTTCTCAGTTTGAAACTGCTGCAGTGGTGGGGCTCATATGAGCTCTTTGTCAGGATCAAGGATAAGCCAAATGTTTTCTCCTTTTCTGAGCTTACTAGGATGTCAAATGCAAAACAGCAATGTGAAGTTTTGTTCCTAGGACCAGCTGCAAATTCCACTGTCTCACACTACTGCTGAGGGGACAGTAACCTTGTGGAAGACCTCAGCATTAACAGTGGTTCCTGTGCATACATGTGTTTGTCTAAATTCTTCTCAGTATCATGTGTTTTCAGTTGAGTTTTACATTAACCAGACCATGGCAACGACAAGAGATGAAGGCAGGGGAATGTTAGCTTGAACTGCGTAGGTTTTAGTGAAGATTGTCATCTTGGCCCATCATTTCTCACAGGAAACAAGGGATGTCCTGTTTTCTGCACGAATAGGCCACGGAAACAGTCTCTGAGGGTTGCAGGATCCTGCCTCTGAAAAAGATTGGAGTGATATGCCTCTCTTCAGAAAGCATTTGTCTCCCCTTGTTGACACCCCTGTTAGTCACAGAAACCAAGTGTGATTTCTTGTGCAGCATACCTTTGTGGAAATGCTCATGAAGCCTCTGCCATTCAAGGGATGAGAGTCTCCCCCACATCCCAGCTTCTTCTAGAAGGTAGTGTTTCATCTTTTCATGATCAATGAGGCAGAGGAAAAATTAGCCAAAGTATCGGTGTGTGTGTGGTCTGTTAATCACAGAGTCTCCTGAGTGACTATAAAATGCACTATTTTCAGCCTTCAGGGTCTCCACTCATTCTTGTACTCACAGAATAAGGACTTTCTGATCATATTTTACTGCCAATCAGACTTAAAAGATGAGGCAGATGGTTAAAAGTTGTGAGTCCAAGAGGCAGTATTAGCAGGGCAAGCAGCGTCAGCCTTCCTTCCCACATTAACCAGTGAAAACACTTTACATCAGCACAGAAGACAGAAAGCATAGCTCTTGACTGAATCTGCAGACCTGGCAAAATCTTCTGGGAAAAGGCCGGGAGGCTTTGAATTCCACATAACGACAATGTGGAAGTGTTGTTATTTTGGAAAAACTGGCTTTTGGATATGGAATTGCACAGAAGTATCTGGTAACAAGAGGGTATTGCAGCTGAGCGTCTAGCTCTTCTGTGAGGTGTATTTCATTGTATGTACGATACGTTTCTGGGAAGCAGAACTCTATTTGTCTCAAGAAAAAGTGTGCTGTCATAGTAAAAGTAACAATAATACGTTCTGGGGCAGAATGAGACAAGTAAGATCGGGGTGCCATTGCATCAGCCGTGGCAGAAATACAGAGTATTTGGTCTGGCCCCAGTCTATGACTGGAATATGATTGCTTACACACTTAGTTGGCAGTGTATCTTTAACAGTTTAACCTCTCTATATGTATCTATGAGCAGCTGAGAATTTTTACTCTTCCTTTCCTACCCCTGGTAATAGGGGGAAGTTTTATTCTCCCTGTGTTCACCTGTACTCAGCTGATGACCTTTGTGAGGTCAGAAGTCACAAAGGTCACAAAGCAGTTTTAGTCTACAAGGGATACTTATTGTTGGATCACCCTTCCACTGCATGTGACTGTGTGCCCATTCACAGTTTAGGATTGAAGCAAAATTGATATGATTCATCCCGGGACAACATGAACTGAAAAAATGAGCCTGAAAAGTGGGATCCTAGTTAGCTGAAACACCAGCATCATGAGGGTGGACATAGTGTGCACTGGTTGGCTTTTGCAGTAGCATAAAATAGTATCAAAAAGAGAATTGTATTGCTGATGAAGTTGTCATCTCCTCTTACCCACCCACCCTCTCCTAAAGCCCTTTTTCCATTTTCTCACAGTACAAATAAATAGGGGACTGGCTCACAGGATTAGCAATAGGATGTTCAGTTCTGGGCAGGCTGCTCTGTGTCAGTTTTGTTTGCTAGAGCTGAAAGCTGTTGCTTTCTGATGTTCTGATTGTTCATCAGCCTGTTGCAAAAATGAGTTTGCATCATTTTCAGTGCACAGATTTCCACGTTGCAAAGATCCTCCCTGGTAAGTGCTGTGGTAGATAATGTGCACCCATGAATCACCAAATGTCTCCTGTACTTATCTCATACCTTCCTGTCTTGCTAAGTCGCAGTGGTGTTTAGATCTGTTTCAGGGCAAATCCATACTAAGTTTGAATAGTTATATCAGTACGTTATGATGGCAAGTGCCTTCAGATTTGTAGTGCTTTTACACAGGCAAAGCTTCAGCACTGCCAAGACTTATTCAAGCTGCCCCAGCACTCCCCTGAGTGTATGCAGTTGTGCTAGCCAAAACATGCTTTTATAGCATGTCTTCATATGTTTTTTTTTTTTTTTTTTCTTGTACAGTTTAGTGGGTAAGAGGAGAAACCTCTGACCAACCGATCTTTGCCAGCAAAATATGTACTGTAAATCTGTTTTCATCTACAGGGATGATAAATTGGTAGATAATGGCTTGTGTAGCTTTTTAAAACAGTGGTAAAACACTTACTGTATTCATACAAGTGTTACTGTGGTGCACAAAGCATACCTCTAAGTTTCTCCAGTTTCAAAAGATAGGCCTTTAGATTTGCTTCCTTGCTTTACCTTGCTGCTCCAGCAAAATGGATACCAAACCTTACCCTTTCAAAAAAAGCAAATACTAATCCAGGGGAAAACCCTCAACAAACTACTTGTTCTGATTTCTGTCTGAAGCAAGGTCTGCAGGTTCTCGGATGGCAACCTTCACACTAACTAGAAGATGGACTAAGCAAGCAAATGAATTCTAGTTTAAGCATAATGCCATGAATCTACTGGAAACTCAGAGTGTAGCTTACATTTAACTTAAGCTGCTATCGGCAGGAGGCAGCATTTTAAGACATTTATCCCTTATTTATTTACGAACCAAATGTTTATATTGCACAACTTTCTTCAACTCAGCTAGTGACGCTCAACATCAGAATATTTATGTCCAATGAATGATGTGGCAATAGAGCAGTCTCCTGGCATTTCACCACTTCAGATGACGTCTTTATAAATGTGAGAGATATGGTTCAAAGGAAATGTGTTACAATAGCGTAAGATCTAACATATGTTCTAAGATGGAAATTAAAAAAATGCTTGCACGCAGAGAGTTGCAAGATATTCGCTAACTTGTTTATAGCAGAATGTTGCTTCAGTGTTAAAATTTCCACATTACACATTGCCTTGTTGGCTCTACTTCTGGTAGGAATTCCAGGCTCAGCTGCAAGTTCCTGCCCACTTCCCCAGTTCCCTCTGCCAGTAAGAGTGTGGTTAATACCAGTTGTGTAATTAGGGTAAAAATGACTATCTATCTGACCTGTTTGTTTTCATGCTGTTCTGTCAGGATACCCTGTCTATAAGGACCCCCTGTGAGATATTTTGCTGTAGGCATGCATACATCTGAGGGATGCAGAATCTGACTTGAGTTCTTGGAATGGAAGACCAGATGTCAGCGCTGCACATTGTGAGGAGGAGCTCCCATTACCCTGTGTGCAGTGGTTATCCAGCAGGTGGGGAAGAAAAGCAGTTTATCCTGAAGTCATGAACTAAAGGCTAGAGAGACTGGTTGGATGGTAAATGATGAAGTTCAGGTCCTTTCCTTATTTTGATTCTTGTGTATTTCAATAAGCAGAGCACCTAATAAGTTTATAGCATCTTTGTTAAAAGATACTGTAATAGATCAGCACATTCAGGTGACACCTGGCTTGGTATCTGCCTGACCTAATGCTATAGTGAGATAATCTATTACAGCAAATCAGAAATTCTTTGTGACAGAATGGTTTTCATTAGACAAGGCCAGCTAGTCACAAGCAAAACTCTACCTCCCCCACTCCCCCAGTGCTGTGTCAGTTTTAATATAAATCTTCACTGGGAGGAATGCTTGGCTATAGGATATAATTTTGGGCCAAAATAACAGGCCAGGGATGAAAAACATTATGGTCAGTAGAGTTTCTGGTTTCATGCCTCATGGACTGAATCTCAAAGCTGTTTATTAGCTGGTTCTGTTTCCCATTCTGCAATAAATGAGTGGGAGCTGTTTTTTCTATAAGAGTGGGAGGAAACAGGTTCTTGTACTCAGATACTCAAAGTGGAATGTGACCTCATGGCAGTATATGGTGTTCAAATGTAAAGGAAAATTAACTCTGTGGTTTGAAAAATCAAAGCACTTCCTGTGCGATGTTCTTTATAGAGACAGATCCCCAGAAAAGCCATGTGACCCCACTTATTATATTTGTGGTGAAGACCATGATCTAAGACAATGAGATGGTCAGAACATATATAAAGGCAGATGAAGGCAATAATCTCTCCATATGATTATTTTCTTTTCATTTTCTCTGTAACATGCAATACTGCATGGACTATGAGGTGAGGAAAATGAAGGAAGTGAACTCCGAGGTGTGTTGAAAACTGGTTGAACTGGTGAGCTCAGGGGTTTGTGATCAGTGACACAGTTTAGTTGGAGGCCCATCACTAGTGCTTTATCCCAGAAATCAGTCCTGCAGCCAGCATTTCATACCTTCATTAATGACCTGAATGACAGGACAGAGCATAACTTCAACAAGATTGCAGATGACAAAAATCTGGGAAGGGTGCTGATACACCTGATAGTTGTGCTGTCATCCAGAGGGACATAAACAAGCTAGAGAAACAGGTGACAGGTACCTTATGAAGTTTGAGAAAGGAAAATGTCAGGTCCTGTGGAATAACCCCATGAACCAGGGCAGGCTAAGACCAACCAATTGAAAATCAGCCTGGTACAAAAAGCCTCAGGGTCTTGGAGGCTACCTAGGTGATTACGAACCAGCAATGTGCTCTTTCAGCAAAGAAAGCTAAAGGTCTCCTGGACTGCATTGGGAAGAGCATGGCAAGCAGCTCAATTGAAGTGATCCTTTCTCTCTATTTGACCTTGATGAGTGCTGGATCCAGATCTGGGATCTCCAGAGCAAGAGAGACATGGGTACTCTACAGTGGGTCCGGTGAAATGTCACAAAGATGGGATTAAGGGCTTGGAGCATCTGACATACAAGGAGAGGCTGAGATCTGAGGCTCTTCAGCTCAATGTGCATAAATACCTGGCTGGAAGGACTAAAGACATGGAGGCAGACTGGTTTATAAAGGTGCATAGTGACGAGAAGAGAGGCAATGGCTCAAACTGAAGTAAAGGAAATTCCATTTAACATAAAAAACTCCCTTTTTTAACAGTGTGGATGGCCAAACATTGGAACAGGCTGCCCAGAAAGGTTGTGGAGTCTCCGTCCATGATGATATTCACAACTGGACAATGTCCCGAGCTTTTGCTGACAACCATAAGATGTATCAAACACTCTTCCCAGTTTTGTGTTATCTCACTCGAAACAGAGGGTTGAACTAGATGGCCTCCAAAGGTCCCTTCTCTCCTCAGACATTCTGTGATTCTACTCCAAAAGTGGCCAGCCATTAATTTCCAAACTGTAGGTAGAGATAAGTGAGGAATTGTGACAGTAACAATTTTTGAGAAAGGAAAAATTCCTGTCTTTCACACAAATAACTTGCATTTAATTTCTTTTATTAGGTATCGGTTCCACCTCCTACCCTGCATGCATCCACATGTGCACATACGCGCACGCATATGCACCCCTTCCCTCTTCCTTGTATATAGAGGAGTGTACCATGGAAGAGATAAATATTTGTGTGTGTTTAGTGTGGTCCATGTATATGTCCGGGTCTTGGGTTTTGGCTTTTTTAACTAAAAGTTTTAGTAAAATAAACTGAGAGGGTAATATTTTTTTTTCCTCTCATCTCCAATTCAATGGCACTCTATGCTGTTGGCAGTTTAATCTGACAGAGGAACAGACAATAGTTGTAAGGAGAAATGGAATTACATTTTGCTCCCTTTTAGTTTAGGCAAATTTTCAAAATTAGGCGTTAAAATGCAAAAACACTGTAAGAATGAATTAAAATGCAGAAATTGCCACTCATAGAAAGGCTGCACAATTCTAATTCTAAACATCATTAGAAAAAAAAAAAACACTCTGTGTCTAACGATCTTTTTTCAGAGAGGGGGGTGGAATGGTTAATTTGAATTACAAAAAAGCCTTGATAACCCCCCACACATCAATTTACCTGTGAACAAAAAGATTCACACAGAGAAAATGGGACTTGGGACTATTTGATAAATTACTGCAGACTGCTTGAATATTCCATTAGCAAAATAATAGCTCGTTATGGAACCCAGAAGAATGTGGTATAATTATGATAGTACCATCCCCCCCCACACACTATGGGGTAAGAGGAATGCAAATGTTAGAAATGATAGCTACTTAACCACAGCTTGGAGATAGGCCTGAAAACAAATGGAAGGGTTATATGATCTCAGGCATTCATAAGGATTTCTCCAATGTCAATGCCTTAAATTGCTGAATACATTCCAGCTAGCTGAAGGTCATATTATTAATAGTCATCTTTATTGTGGTAGAGTGCAAGAGCCCACAAAGAAGGAGGAGGCCCTTTTGCAGATGAGATGTAAACAAAGAGCAATTGAGAGCCTCTGCCCCAAAGTTCTTCCAAACTAGAGCTAAACAAACAAGGCAAAACAAAGGGCTGCTGCAGTGACACAAAATAGCACTTTAGTCCCACATCTGGTTTTGTTTGTTTGGGGCTTGGGGGGCACTTAGAAGTAAATGGAACGGGAAACCAACCAGAGTGAGAGACCACAGGGGGGAGTGGGGTGAGGGGGTAACCTGTGACAAATAAAAATCATTGAAGGTTTAGAAACTTCTCTGAATTAATTGCTTCTGCACTTGTGTCAATGGCCGGAGCTCCTGGAATAGCTATATAAACATAGTGTATTCCTATTGCCCTGTGCCCAGTGTGCAGTATGCTTGGCATACAGTGCATAGAATGAAAGGGGGTCTCTATCTAATGCACTCGAGAGTTTGACCTTGCTGCTTGCAGCTTCATAGTTTGAGCTCCTCCAGCCGGCAAGCTCTATGCAGTGCCCTCACGCCTGTGCTCTGTTGTGGTGCAGGCAAACCCCCTCCTCCGCGGGCATTTATATATGTATGTGAATGCAAACTGGGAGAAAGACAAGATCTGCTCTTTTTCAGACCAGAGACCTCTGAATTCAAATATATGGTTGCAAAAATTGACTGAACTGACCTCACATCGACTCCATCTGAACAGGAACATATTTCAGCAGTTACACAGGACCTCTGTCTCGGCATAGAGTGAAATCTGCATACAACCTTTACCTCTTACTCCATTCTACTACTACCAGTTGGAGGCCACATAATCTCTTCGCTCTTTCTTCAGAGTAAGTGGCTGGTTGTTCATCTTTGTGTTTTCTTGGAGGTAAGAAACACATGAAAAGAAACCTTATAACATTTTTTAAAAAGTCCTTAGAACGCTAGAATCTGAAAAGATGTTGAAGAACATGGATTTGATTGATCTAAAATGATGGTTTTTTGAAAGCACTTTCAGCTACCTAGGTAGCTACTAGTTTTGGTCCTAGACTTTAAGGGTAGGAAGGAGAAGAGGGAAAGCTGTTTGCAAACACTTTAACTCACAGCCTGTGCGTTAAGGCTAAGGCTGCTTTTTATTTCACAGGAATCCTGCACCAGCCTTCTGACTTTAGGTACAGGTCCAATGCAAACATCGGGATGGCCATCATCTGATGGTTGGGTCAAGATTCAATTATGTGGAGAGCTTTAGGGTTTGGATGTTAGGCAATTCAAAAGCACAATTCTTGGCACTATGTTAACCAGTCACTAATGGAGTTGCATCACAGATCTCTTATGGTGAATTATTGACTCTGTCTCATGAACATAGATACAGCCATACAAGCTGTACCAGGGTGAAGAAGTAAGTGCTCTTTATCTGCTGAAGAATTGTGTACTTCATTGCATTCTTTTCTGTATGTGTCCAAGAGGGTTGAAAAGTTAGAAAGATCATGTGAGAATATTCTGTTAACTCCAAGTTTCAGCAAATCTCTGTAAGCCTCCCAGTCACTGTTTTTATGAAGAAATTTCCAGGAGGCATTTCCAAAAGAACTAAATCTCAACTTTTATAAATAACATACAGTCTAGGACAGGCTGTGTGTTTGTGAAATTGTGCTAAAAAATAAATAGAAATGTCCGATGTGATGTGTTCATAAATATGTAACAAACACCCTTCTCTTGCTCTCTGGGAAAAAAAAAATAGTCATATTTCTTCAAGGCTGCAAGAATTTAGCTTCATCTCTGAGGTGCCAGAATGTTAAATGTGACATTCAATAAACCACCTAGGAAAAGCTAAACAGTGCTAATCAAGCCATTTAATCTTTTAGAATTAAGAGCTGCAGTAGGAGAATAAAAGGTATAATTAATAACTCCAGCTGGGAAAGTAAGGCAGAGTAAAAACAGGAGCTACGGCAAACATCTGGTCTTTGTTTCATGAAATATTTACCACAAAATCAAAACTTTTTTCCCTCCTTGTGAAATGTGCAAGATTTCCTGAGTTGTAAGCCTCCACACTGACAAAAAGTTTGCACCTGCAAATAGAAACGAGCTTTTCACGTGCACCTGAACTTGCACATGCTTATTAAAGCTGCATGGATGTGTGAGTGTGTGTCTGCCTCTCTGTCTCCTTGAGTCTGTCCTAAAGTAAACGCTGAAGTTATATCAACTTTTGAAATTCTTACAAAGGTATCACCTGTTTATTAATTCATAGTGCATCTGCTCTCATGAACAATCAAAGTTTAATGTGCAACAAAGCATTTAGCAAGCTGGTTTAGCTGCCTTGTGCTTAGCTACCTTTATTGCCTGGTTTGTCCAGTTGTATGGTGGCTTCTGAGTGCCTTGTCCTGTGTTGGGTATATACCTTCCCAGAACTTTCTTATAAAATGGGAATGTGCTGACCCCTTTTTATGGATGGGGGTCTGTGGTTAGGCTATAACAAAATAACTTGTCAAAGGTCACAGAGGAAATATTAGCTGAGAGTAGGGTGAAACAAGATTTAGGATTCTGACACATGATTTATGGGTCATTAAAACTCTAATGCTAGGTGAGTTACACAGTCTTATAGCTGAAACAGGCTTAGCTGATGCCTGCACAGTTGCCAACGGTAACTGGCAATAGCTGTTTGTGCATTTAGACTTAACCAGTGGTGTGAGCTCCTATTTGGGTACCCTGTGCACTGGATTATCCTTCCCTCTCATTGCTGCTGTCATACAAAATCATGTCCATTTAATAGTTCAGTGTTGTAAAGTCCTACCTGCTGTCAAAATACTTCTAATATCTGTACTTCTCATCTTAGAAATTTTTGGTGATAGCATATAGGTTGCCAGAATTCTGTGCCCACTCTGGCATGTGTGCCTTCTCATGAAATTCTGTGGTCAGCAGAGCCTTGCAAGTTATGCAAATGGTGAACATGTCCCTCTTACTTTCAGTTTGTTGAGAAAGCTGTCTATATATTTTTCACACTTGCACAGCAAGAAACAATGGTATTTTGAAGGCCCTTGCATGGACTCTGCATATTCTTCTGTGAAGAAGGAATGTAGCTCTTCCATTGTAGTTTGGGCCTTGGCTGCCTGGAAAACTGTGGGGTGTGACAACAAAAGAACACGTGTGACAGTGTCTGTGGAAAGATGAAAGTCCAAGGGCATCTGTATTCTCATAGCCACATGTTATCCATGTGATAGACAGTACAGGATCGGCTTTATAGAGTCATAGAATCATCTAGGTTGGACGAGACCTTTAAGATCATTGAGTCTGACCATTAACCTAACACTGCCAAAATCACCACTAAACCATGTCACTCAGAACCATATCTACACGTCTTTTAAATACCTCCAGGGATAGTGGCTTAACCACTTCCGTGGGCAGCCTGTTCCAATGCTTGATAACCTTTTCAGTGAAGAAATTTTTCCTGTTATCCAATCTAAACCTTCCGTGGCACAACTTCAGGCCATTTCGTCTTGTCCTATCACTTGTTACTTGGCAAAAGAGACTGACCCCCACCTTGCTACAACCCTACAACCTCCTTTCCAGGTAGTTGTAAAGAATCATAAGGTCTCCCCTCAGCCTCCTTTTCTGCAGACTAATCAACCCCAGTTCCCTCAGCTGCTCCTCATAAGACTTGTTCTCTGCACCCTTCACCAGCTTCATTGCCCTTCTTTGGACACCCTCCAGTATCTCAATGTCTTCTTGTAGTGAGGGGCCCCAAACTGAACACATTATTTGAGGTGTGGCCTCACCAGTGCCAAGTACAGGGGAACAATTGCTTCCTTAGTCCTCCCATCAAATTAATGAAAACAAATACTTTTATATTTTAATAAGGGAAACATGGAATAAATTTTATTTACGTGTATGGAGAATCAAGTGATTTGAGAACCCTAAAGATGGCCATGGTTTGTGTTGCCATCCTACAAGTCCAATTGCAAGCTGGTATGTAATGCACCAGGAGGAAGAGAATGAGTACGCAGAGTGGAAAAGCACTGTGGTCATTGTTCAGTCTCATGTGGGTAATCTCTTAAAAGAATCTTTATTAAATTCTTGAAAGGATGCAAAAAGCATCCTGAAAGATCAGCGTAATCAAGAAAGCTCAGTGGTAGTTGGCTTTCTCATTTTTTTTGTGCTTCTCAAATTTATTTTTTTCTGGAAGAGAATAAAACCAAAAGTATCAAAAATTGGTTTAATTAAAAATTCTTAAAACAACTTATCTGGCATTGCATGGCACATTAAAGTACAAAACCACCCCACTTTCTTAAAAAGTAAGAATGTTACCTTGTTGTTTTGTTTTGTAATGTAAAAACTATGAATAAAAATTAATTTCAAAAGAGAAAATTGAATCATGTCATTCTGAAGAGGGTGGATTAGGATATTTTGACTTTTTCAGATGCTTTAAAACCAATTTTTTCTTTTGAATTAAATATTTCTCAAAGACAAATTATGCCATTTTAGGTGACCCCATGATCACAAATGGAAAGACATTTTGCTGAAGTTTTTTTCTAACCAGCTCTATATTGTTTCAGAGCAAAATAACTCAGTCAGAATTCTTGCTGTTTTCCACAGAAGTTTGCAAGGCAATGAAGTTGGATATCTTTGTATTGGCAGAATTCCTTCTGCCTGGGTGGCTTTTATGGGCCTACACATCCACTAAGGCAGTTCTCTCTCTTTGCACTACCACCTCCTCTGTGGCCTAAAACATGCAGATGGTGGGAACTTGAAGACAGAGACAAGGACATAAGTCCTTTTCCACCCAAGAACAAGACCTTATGGTGCCTCAGAACTAATTTTTGTTCTTTTTTGGGGCCACCTATTTCAATTTTTCTTACACTACCTAGAAGTCTCCAGGTGGTTCTGCTATTAGTATCTTTTCTGGTAGTTGTCTTTGGGTTGCTTGATCATCTTGTTACGTTACATGAGTACTCAGTTTTTATAAAACAGTCCAGGTACTGATGAAAATAATTTCTGCAGATAATCATGGTCTGGGAAAAAAAAAAAAAAAAAAGAAGGTCTATCCTTCCTAATTTGTCAGAAAGTGAGTTATTGGGGTAGATAACATCCTCAAAACTGGTATTGCTGGAGAATTCATGAATGACAATGATCCAAAAAGAATTTAGTTTACAATAAGAATGTTTCAGGAGAGAAAGTCAGGCAGGAAATGATTCATAATCAAGTCATATATTCTCCACTGATCATTAATTGTTCATCCTGCAGTGATGCAGGAGAAGAAAGGCAGAATATGCATGGTCCATGAAAGTCTTGACTTAGCTTTTGTAAGCTTTGAGTTGCAAATATTTAGCGTCAGCCGGATTTGTTTGTGAGCTCATGTTACATTGTTATATCTGCTCTGGATGAAATGAGATGATTTGCTTTGTTTAGAAAACAAGGACATGCCTTAGTTGCCATACTTATTTTTGTAGTCGTATTTCACAATGAATGGGAAGACTCATACAATTAGTTGTATAGGGAAATAACCTGTTACTTTTAACTTTACAGAACTATTTGAGATAAAGTAAGATCAGACTCACTTGAGTAAATCAGTGAAGCCTGTACTTCCTTTGACCCCAGCAGCCATGGTGTTTGCCCAGATGAGCAGGACTTTGTACCTCTGAGATTCACTTGGATAGGCGTGGAAGGGCTGAAATACTGCAGGGATGGATAACCTTTCCATATATCCATACAGCCAGGATACCCTGCTTCTTTGTTACTCCTCCTTGCCCAATCAAAATTATTGCTCACCTTCTTTGTTTGAGGGGTATGTATGTGAGCATTTGTGCTTGGCTGAAGTGTACCCTCTAGAAGTGAGTTTCCAGATTATACCCTTGTAGTTCTTGTGCTATGCTTTTCATTGCCAGAGGCCTTGGGCTCCATCAAATTAAACTAAACCAAAAGATGTATTCAGTGAGCATTTACAACCTCCTTCCATCACTAACGGGAGCTCAATCCACAAGAGGAATTAAGTATTCAAGATGAACCCTCTTGGAATATGTATAATGTGGGTTCTTAGCTGCGACTGTTTCCATGATGTCCTATTGGTCTGCAGGAAATCCTAATATAGACATAGCTTGTGGACATGGCTATGAAACAAGTACACTGCAAGCGAATTGCCAATATCAAGATTACCATTTTCATTAGCAGATCAGGGGAACTTCTAATTGCCCCTGTGATTGCTGGGAATTGTCATAATTTTCAATTGTGTAACTCACAGGACATCAGTTTCATTCAACAGCTGCAAGTTCCAGGGAGTTCTCATTTATGGAAAATTGCATTAATTTTGATGCCTTTCAAATCAAAACTAGATCATGAAAAAGAGATGTGTTGTTATTTTTTTTTTTTTTTTCCCCTGTGTATACTAGCCATACTGGTGTTTTGTCAAGCCAAGCTAAACTGTTTTTCAGTTTGGGACCTGCTTTTTGAGGTAGAGTCACTTTTCTCCTTTCTTCTAACTAAAGAGAGCCTATACATTGTGAACAGAAAAATATAGAAATGTTGCTTTTTTCCTTGTAGTATAAGAGCTTTTATAATTTTCCAGTTTGCCTTAGCTTGGGAATCATTAAAGGGAAAGGACAGGGTGTTTTAATATGTGTCCTGGTAGAATATGCTGAAGGATTTTTGTCACCAATAGAAAAGCCTTTTCATACTTTATATTTGAAGAACAGATCAAAAACTCCTATGTTTTTCCATAATAATTCCTGAGTGTGACAAACTGAGCACGTCTTGCACAGGCAAACTCTGTCTTTTTTTCTTCAGGCTAGTATATACCAGCTTAGTAATATAGCTGGCATGTAGCCCCTTAGGCTGGAAGGTTGTCTCTTCTCTGCATCCATTAAATCCTTACCTTCTTTGTTGCCAACAGGAATGCTGATTAGTGTAATCACGATGATAGTGGGATGCATTTCTTTATAGAGACACTTTGTTGAGGGGGTCACTGACCCTTTTTTTAAGATGGCAAAACATACAGAGGTCTGAAAGCTTTTGTTCTTACCAACCCAAGGTCATCGATAGGACTTTTATATTGTTCGAGCAAGGCCTCATTTCTTCCATATGTTTTTTACTACTCTGTTCCTCGGACCTTCTCTCAATAGTGAGGAGGTGGTTAGATATTGCAATGTAAAAAGAGCTGTCCTGTCTGATACTTAAAGACCTCTGACCCAAAATGATTGAAATGGGAATACTCAGAATACCCTTAGCTTTTGTCTAAAGAATTGTTAGGATGGTGCTACACAACAACCTTTTAGTGACCCCTGGCTTCTCTGGGATGCCAGTGCCCCGGGTAATCTCAAGGGAAGAGAAATACATTAGTTTTGTTTCTAAGCAAAACATCCCCAAATCTACCTGACTGTTAGTTCTTTAAATTTGTGCTTACTCTGTGCTTTCTTGTAGAGCGTGTGCCAACAGTCCTGGCTCAGAACGAACTCCACCAGCAGAGACCTTGTGTTTTCACTCCTGGTTATAGCTATCAGAGCCTCTTGAGCTCTGGGGCAAGGTCCGTACAGAAAGAAACTTTGTGGGTTTTTTCTGGGAGCAGGGGGAGTGAATTTTTTTAAGTGCTTAGATCCTGGCAGATCTTTGCAAGAAGCACTGGAGTGGACTGAACTGTTGCCAAGCTGTAACAGATCTCTCAAGAGCTGCCTCCCTTCTCATCTATCTCGGACTCATGATGAGTGAGGTGAACCACCTGCTCCACACACTTGCCTTGTTGTGCCACAGTCTGAGACGTGCCCAAGTATTGCACTAAAGTCCTGCTTTGGAGGTTGGAAGAAACTTAGATTCCTTTAATCTGCTTGTTAGACCAAAGTAACTGGTAAAAAAACATGTCCTCTAGTCCTCTAGCCTCCTTCTGCAACGTCTGGCTCCAGCCCTTCTTAGAGAAAAGCGTGTTCATCGTCAGGCACAGTTTTGAGAATGCCTTGGGTATTTTAGAGTGGCAGTGTTTTTAGGGCAGGAACTGAGCTTTTGCTCACAAGCGTGTGCCTCCCATAAAAGAGAATGGTATGGCAATGGTGAACTGATCTTCTTGTATTGACTTCATTTGTGCAATGTACAAAGTGCCTCTCTCTCTGAGCTTTACAGAACTACAGCATTTCAGATGGCATGTGTGCCATGCAAACTTTCCTGGCTATTAGCACCACTTAGAGGTTTTTATGTCATCCAGAAAACCAAAGCAAGTTGCTATTATGTTTGGGGAAGAAAATCCTCAGATGATATTGGGATGGTCATTGCCAGCATCACTTACTGCTGGCAGAGGTAAAGAGGGGAACTGAGCTGGGCTTTTTCTTTTAGGCAGAGAGAGGGATGACACCCGTGTGGCAAATCCTTTGTTAACAGAAATGATATCCAGCTCAAAGCTTGCTGGAGCTATAGAAATAGTCTTTGGTTGTCATTTCCATTTTGGTGTCCTTTTAGGCAGTACCTACTCCTTGCTACCATCTCCCTACACTCCCAAACCCTGGGAGTGAAGAACAATGTGGCAAAAAAAAAAAAAATGTATTTATTAGCAGAATTTCCCCCCAGCTCCAGTTCACCATGCAGTTACCTAGCCGTGCTGGCACCTGTGGTGTGGGAGAAGCAGTGAAAAGTCATCATCAGCAGGAGGGAGTAGGACAGGGACTGCTGCAGTTAGATCTGCATAACTATGGCTTCATCAGTATCAGTGGTCTTTGAGCTTCCTTTTCAGTGGTTGATCTCATATCAGGTGTTACACATAGACACAATGACTGATGTTACAATTTGCATTATTTTTATTATTGGTAATTAGCGTCTCTTCTAATGAGGATATGGACCAATATTTATTTCTTAGGTTACTGATTAGGGATCTCAGTCCGTGTAGATGAATTGGCTATGGCTACTTCAGGGTAGTATTTTAGGCTGTTTGGTTGTCCTTGGACAGTTAATTTGCTTAGTTTTTTTTTTAAAAATTGTTTAGGTACCTGAGTCTGTGACTTTCAGTGTAAGCCCACCACTGGGATAAATTTAGATATTGTATCCAGGAGGAACATGAGTAGCTTCAGAAGACTTGTTTTCTGCCTTTGTGTCCTGCCTTTTCCGTCTCTTAGATACTCACACATTATATATAGGATAATGAACAGCAGCACCTGTTATATGTTTTCCAGGAACAGAATCTACATTTGAAACTTTTGACCTGATAAAGACTATTGAACAGCAGATGTTTCAGAAGACTTCAGTCTCTGACTTTAAAAATTCACAGAGGTGCTTTGGTCCAAATTTCCAAGGTTTCCAAGGTTTTCTTATTTTCTTTTATTGGATGACAGTTTATTAAGGAGCAAAACCAAAACTACAGATTTAAAAAAAAAATAAACTAAAAGAATTAATCCCTGCCCCCCCATTTATAATTAAATTTAAAACTAAGTCCAATATTAAACCAAAACCAACAATATTCCAAATCTGACAACTTCTACATGCTAGCTAAGACACTAGCTAAGCTTAAGTTATAAAATAAAAAAAATGAAACCTTGATTTAGTTACGGGCATTGTTTTATTGTCTGCCTGAGGAAGAAATTTGCAAATTCCTTGGGTGGATGAACTAAAGCTAATTAGAGAGTCACTTTTAATCTCACCTCAGCTTTTCATGAGTACAGTTCCTTTGACTGACATGTGCTTTTATTACGTTGCTGTGGGTAGGTGCTGCCTGTCTGCCCAAAGCAACATTAAATGACTATGCTCATAACCGATATGCAAAACCCCAAAGTGTCCCTGAAAGCGTGTAGGAAGCTTAAACGTCAAACCTGGCCTATTTCTCTGTAATGACTTCAGTCCAACCCCCCTGATCCAAACACTGTTGAACTTTGGAAATGGTTGGATGAAGTTCCAAAGTCTGCAGCTTGAATCCAGCTATATCTAGGAGGATAGATTTGTAAAACAGATGTTTTCCCACTGGAAGTGTGTACATGAGCCCTATTAGCAAAACAAAGGGGTTGCCCTGCAAAACATGTCTGAAATATTCCCTAATGCGCTCAGTGAACAGAAATGGAGTTTATTCTCTGGGCAGTAAGCTCATGTCTCACTCAGAGTCAATTTGAAAAAAATCCGGTATGGCTGGCATCTGTCACTACGTTGAAACAAAACCAGCGGTTTTAAGGAGTATCATCGAAATACATTATGTCCTATTGGACTTGAGGGAATGGTTAGGAACTGAATGAAGTATCGAGTGGTTGTTCTCTCATCCAGAGGTGAAATCCAAGCCCTGTTGAAATTTGTGGAATAAATCCCATTTATTTCAGTAGGGTTAGGATTTCATGCCAGATCTGCAACACTGCTATAGGACTTACCTATTTCTTCATACAGAATATCTGGGAAATCTGCACAGTGTTTCTTGAAGGAGATAATTTTATGCACCGGTTATAGCTGAAAGCTGTGTGGTACAAAAGATATTTACTAAAAACTGAGGGAAAGTCATCATCTCACCACAATTGTGATCTTTTCTGGTTGCACTGCTACTTTGAGAGCTGATAAAACGCGAAAGAACATTTTAACATCACCAGGCTAGGTCTTTGAGCCTGTGTTTTAGCTTCCATTTTTTGTACTTTAAATGGCCCAGAACCAAGCAATTACGTATCTAAAAGCGATCCTTCATTTACTTTGGCAATGGAACTTCATCAGTCATCATTTTAATCCATCTACTGAGGCAAACGATAGAGACTGCCATACCTGAGAAAGAAAGCAAGTCATCTCAGATTTCTCTGTGCTTGAAGTATTTCAACAGATGCCATTTTGTGTCATGCCTCAGAACAGCCTCTTTATCTGAACTCTGAATACTGCTGTTTGTCTCATAAATATTTTCTAGTATTTAATCACCGTGTATTTGACTTTTTGAATGACAGACTAATTCCTCTTGAGCCATGGTAGCCTATCAAGTTGACACCTATTTCCATCTTGCACTGTGTTTCTTTTATCATTCCTTTCAGGATTTGTAGGGTTACAGACTGACGTATTTAGTGTATTAAAGAAAACAATTATTTTGCAGTTGCATGAAATCATTAAAAATTCTTCAAATTACAGCAACAATGCTCTGAACACTGTTACCATTAAAGGACTCCTCTCTACTAAGCATGAGAAAAGAAACAGATGAAAGTACTCAGTAGGGGACAGTCCCTTCGGAACCTCCCCAGCAACCAGTACAAGATGGGGGAGGAAAAGCAAAGAGATGGAAACGTGAAAAGGAGTTGCCCATTACTACTCCGTAGGTTTACCATAAAATCAGGGCTAGAGCCCAGACCTGTTATATTGAGTGCCTTTACCCAGTCTGTTGAAAAAGTTTCCCTGTGACAGACACATAGTTATTAAATTCCTTTCCAGTACTATCCAAGTAGACAAGCGTTCTTCTTATTCAATGTAGAGGTAGGAAATCTGAGCTACTGGGAGGTGAAGATATATGGGTGAGATTAACGTTGAGAAGGGTCGGAGTCTTTTTAATAAGCACTTGGAGTCCCATCAATATGCGGAATCCTGCTGGGTGTATTCCCTTTTCAACTATTCTGTAGAGCATGGAGCAGTTGTTGGTCATGGAGCCACCCTGAACATCTTGATATTCAATTTTGCAATCATAGTACACACCATATAAAAAAGTTGAACATAGTCTCTGGTGTTTCCATTCGAATGAACAAGGAAAAAAAAAATGTTATCTTGGCAGTCTTAACTTTTACATTAACATGTAATATTGGGTATATCCACGGGCAGCTGCCTGAATACTATTTAAGTTGGGTGCTGAACTAGGTGCATGCAATGACAGGCAGTAGTTAAGCTGCTCTTATCTTTTTTTCTTCATGTCATTGATAATGATACTCTAATTCTTTTCAAACCGTATTCCTTTTGGCTATGTTTTGACAGCGTGGTTGTTATTCCAGTGGTCTGTGTTATTCTCTGACAGTGTCAATTCTGCCACAGAATTTTGCCTTAAATTTTATTTTGGGCACTTTCACAAAAAATAGGTTTTCTTCACATTTTCTAATAATCATTATTGCTCTAAATCACAATACTATCCTTAAGCAGTGGTGTAAATCAGTATAGCTTTTTTGAATTTTATAAGAATGTTTGCAGCTTATACCATCAGAAAATATACTTTGCCATTACTTAAGCTATGATAGATATTTTTTTCTGTTACAAATTTGGAATTCTATTATTTTAGCAGAAATGAAGGAATGTTCTACAAAATAATATCTGATCTGAATGTAAAAGGAAAATTATTTTTTTTAATCTACAGTAATGTAAATAAAATCTGGAAATCCTTGCTTTATTAAAAATTTTTACTCTGTTCTTGGCAAATTCATATAGTAGCCAAATCCATTTTAAATTGTAGATGACCAAAGGTACCTTGGGTATGCTGATATATTTGAAGAATGGTCTAGTGGAATTAAGGATTAATTTTGGTAATGCCTCTTATACCTTATTTTCCTTTGCATCTTTTGGTGGGAGCACTCATGAAGTTAGACAGTAGACAGTATGAAGTGTAAGAAAATGAAAATCTATTTCAACACGGAACTGCCCAATTGTGTAGGTGTCGCCGGTGGTCCCAACAAAGGCATTCTTGAAATAATGAGATTCTCTGTGTTACCCATTTGACGACAAGAACATTTGGTCTGTGACCACTGCTGCTCAAACCCAATAAAAACATAATCCATAGGAACACAATAGTGACCCAAGCCTTCTAAAAAAAGGTCTGATGTGAAGAAAATGAGGCATCTCTGTGCTTTGGAGGAGTCACTTAAAATGTGAAGATCTGTCTGGATTTGGTGATGTATTCAGTCTAAAGAATTGCAATTTTAATAAATGTAGCAGAAATTAGGTATACCTTAGCTACTTTATTGCCTGCAATTGCCCTTGCATCTTCAAGGCTATAGGAGCAAAGAGAAAAGAATGGAGTAGGATGGGAGAGATATTTAACTCGAGTCTATAAGGATGACTCTGGATTAGTATAGATGTTAGGGAGACAGGAACATGGAGAACCATTGGAGGGAACAGAAGGAAGCTTTATAGACTGTACTTCCATGGATTTTAAAAAAGCATATTCAGTTCTTGAATTGCAACTTTACTCCAAGTTGTGAAGCAAGTAGTTGTGAAACATACTGTCAAGCTTTGTCCTTGTCTCATTGCTAATGGTGAATTCCTGAAGAAGGTATCAGCATCTTGCTTCCCATTGCTGTTGCTTACTCTGTTTAATCAGAAGAAGACAATGTGGTGGAGACAGAGATTGTCATCCCATTATAGTTCCACCTGATGCAGTTTTATGTATTAATTTTTAACTAGGGACATAGTGTTCTTGTATTTTCATTTGAATTTTATTTAGCTTGCATGAATTTTATTTTGCTTGGTCACGTGGCCAGAAGCCAGGGATATCAGCCATCGAGTTGTCAATGTAATTTGACTTTGGGTTCTTTTATAGGTTTGTGTTGCTTCTGTGTGTGATTGTGAGTTTTCTTTTAGTGCTTCTGGGTCACTTAATAGGACAGAATAAACTTGCTGAATGAACAAGTCAACATTGACTAGTGAATAAAGATTTTATCAGAACATTTGTGCCTCTATGATAGCAGGATTTGGAAAGTGTGCAGTGGGTTTGACTGCAAGTGCGATTGCAAGACTTTGTGGCAATGTAATTGTCACCATCAAAATGCAGTTCTACCCTCTTAGTGGCATAGAATTTCTACACAGTTCTGGGAAATCCATGGAAATAAACATGTGTTTGGGCTGCTGTTCATCTGTGTCCCATTTTCTGCAGTGTAGGTTTCAGGCAACCAGTGGCAGCTTTGCAAGGTGTTAAGTAATTACAGCTGAATTCTAATTTTTCTGAAGCTGGCAGTGCATGAAAGGATATAACAAATGAAGGAAACTGAAAAGTAAGATCTTAGGTTTTTCAACTCGGGGATTAAGAATTCTTCTGAACTCCTGTACATGCCTTAGCTCTTTGTTTATGAAATGGGGGAAATCCTATGCTCTCCTCCCACAGAAAAATTTGAAAGATTGAACCATTAATACTTGTGAATAGCAAAAATATTAAAATGCTGGGCATTCATGATCAATGAATGCATTGATACCTATGTATGTAGAACAAGATTTATGTAGTTCTTCTGCCCTGAGGTAGTGTGTGGGGTATTATGGAAAGAATATTGATTCCCTTTGTGGAGGCATTTTCTCTTCTTTACTCTGGGTGAAGTAGGGAGCATGAAGAAAATGGAATGTGACTGAGTGGTTAAATATACACAACTGGGCTCAGTTAAATATTCACAGGCTTGACTTTGTGGCCTAAATTTTCTAATGCCCTTGATATTTTGGAGCAGTAATGGTCTAGACATTTTCTTCTGAACTGCCTGTAACCCTGTGTATCAAGTATTACTCACGCCTGCAGTGTAGTTTTAACAGCTATTAGTCAAATATTAACATTTAATAAGCACTCTGTAAGTGGGTCCTTAAGATGACATGCTGTGTGAGAATCCTTGCCCAATTTTCTTCAACCAAACCTCACATTCACAGGGATTTTTCAGGCCCAATGACAGTATTTAACAGCTTCTAGTCTCAAAACACAGGCATTGCTGCATACATTATAAGAATTGCAATGTGCTGAAGGCAGTTTTGGCACTATTCATCCAAATGGTCAAAAGTCACTTCCAAGTCTCTTTGCTCATGTCCAGGTTCTGAAAAGTTCATCCCATGGGAATTAATTTCCTGATTTTTTAATTTTTTTTGCTGTGAATAGCTAGCACACCCACTCAAAGCCACATACAGCCAATTGATGATGAGAAAGGCCTCCTGAAATAATCTGAGCAATCTTAAAATAGTCTTTATTTACATAGGAAACAGAAATGACATAGTATTTTTCCTTTCTTTTCTCAAGATAAACTTGAGTATTTTCTTTGAGTTTCACACTTCAGCTACTTTCAGAATCCCACGCTGTGTCTCTTGACCTGCGGATCAGAAACCCACTCTAAGCAGCACTTCATTAATTACTATTTTAGGGAGATAGGGCTTCCCAAAGCTACAAGAAATGACTATCCAAATAAAACCAGCAGAGTCAATGTTAAGTTTTTTTTTTTAAATTATGTAATTATTTGTTACCACTGCACTCCGTCTGGCTAAAAATCTTCCTTTAAGTCAGTGCTTTGTAATTTATGTCTTGGCCTCCATAATGTTAGTGCGATATTAATATATGCATGAAGAGCAGCAGTCAATGTAATTACAGTGGCAAAGTGATAAATGCATAGCTACTTTGCCTGGTAATACTGTGTATTTAACAGGTTTATTTGTTCAACAGTTCTTACTTTAATTATATTTTGCCAATTGGGAATTTTAGGCATATAACAATCATAGCTCTTTCATGAATATTATTCTTAAAGTAAGTATTCATGCATTATTAAAAGTGCATGTGTGTTTGCTTACTTTTTTATTTGCAGTGATTATTTTTCCTCTTTTTTAAAAACACCAACTTTTTTATTTTTCTAATAATCTTGGAAAGAATAAAAACCAACTCATCTGTTGGAAGGAAGGATAGAAGGCAAGTTTCTTGCTGTGGATGAGCTTTAACTAGGAGTTATGCTGTATTTCATAACAGAGAATATAGAAGGAGGTGCCACTCTTGGAAGGCATGGCCCTAGAATGTTCCATGGGTCCTGTGAATGTACAATAATAGTGAAAGAAAATAAACAAGAAAATTGGATCACAATGAATAGACAGACACAACGGGGCAATGTTAAAAATAACGGTTCAGCTTATTGCTACTGGGCTAAATTGTGACAAAATACTCCCCTTGGAATATTAGCACATTCCAACAGTAAAGTTTTGAGTTAAACTTATCTGGGATGCAATTCACCAAACATACAGAGAGCTAAAATGCAGACTGTACAAACCTGAATACACTTTTAGCCCCTTGTACTGAATACTGTATTATACTCTGATTCTTGAGGAACACAGAAAAGTATCCATTTACAGATAAAATGCACTGCTCAAATTAGAGACAAAACTAGAATCTTGGTTGATGTAAGCTGTTATAGCTCAACAGAGCAATTAAACTTGGGTTAGAAAGTCCTCACTTGAATAATGAACTTTGTAGAACGAGCTTTTGTGATTTTTGTTACAAATCTCATAGTACGTTTTTTAAAAATCTCCTTCCTTTTGAGTCATGGTATTTCAAGGGAATTGCAGCCTTTGCTGAATGACCTGGAAATCAATATTCTGGCCTTGATAATCAAAAATACTGAAAAAAAAAAAATCTCTTAATGATTTAAAATCCAGAGATAGCAATAACATTGTACCCCCCAAAAAAGTGTAATGATTTTAAAACAAATGTTATTTCTGGAACTTGACTCGTTATTTTTGAATGGTGATGGCTTTTCAGAGTGCTGGTAGCTTTGGTGCTGGGGACATTTCCTTCAAGTTTAGCAGATTTTTTAGCAGATTTTTTAGCAGATTTCAGAACATTTTCTCCCTGAAACCTGATGGATGGGAAGGCATTGAGCTTCAGACTGACGGTGATGGGGGCTTGTTTGCTGGAGCTCTAATCCTTAGTGAAGAGTCCACTCCAGCTTTAATTATAAAAACATTACAGTTCTAGCAGTTGCCTGGCCATGAATTATTCTGACAATGTTTAACCTGCAGATAAGAAACCACTATCAACCTGTCACATTTCCCCCACTAACGAGTTCAGCATCAGTTTAAAAGGAAGTGCAACTCATGAAGCAATGGCTCTGTGTCATAAATTATAGGTATCCGGCATGCATTACAAGGAAAGAAACCGTAAAATAGCATGGGACTCTTTATTACACATTCTGACAGTGACAGAAAAACAGCACTCTGTAGTGTTTAATCTACCATAGCTTGTTTACTCCCTTTCGCATCCATGCCAGTTTTGAAACACTTGGTGCTGGATTCTGCTGCTGTCTGCAATTAGCACAAGCATTTATTTAAAGCTCGAAGGGAGAGAAAGAGGTTATCTTTGATAAAAAGCATTGGGCTCTCTAATCACCCATACAGTGCAAAATGGTGCTGTCACAGAAGACTTACTCTCATTTATTGCGTTGTGCATGTCTGCAGGTATGTATGTATATTACTTTACGTGAGTTTCTTGTTTTGGCTTTAATGAAGTGCACAATCCCTTTTTGACACAAAATCTTGTAAGGAGATCTGTCTTACTGAAAAAGCCATGATGTACGTACTCAGGAAAAAATGAACTGAAACAAACAAACAAAAACCCTGTGATGGTACCTTGCCCTGATAATGAAATGAAGACAAACATTAGACTAAAAACCAGGAGGCATGATTTCACAAACAGTAGCAGCTGCATAAAGTGCATAAATCATGTTTTCTAGTATGAATGAGCATGATATGGTGGCAGGAACATAGGAGAATATTGTTAAAAATCTTTCTCAGTTCTGTCATTCTTGGACATGTCCTTCATATCTTCATTCCCTCTTTTGGAAATGAGGTAAGCAAAAAACCCATGTATAGCTTTGTCACAGTAGTGTGTAACATCTAATTATATAGAGTCAGATTACAATATTTCTCTTGTAAATTTAAACAAAAAGCTGAAGGAAAGAAGACTTTTCTGTCAGTGGGAAAGCTGAAAGCAGGATGAGAAGCTAGCTGTGAGCAGAGAACGCAACAGAGATGACAGAGAGGATACGTCAGTGGATTCAAAGGAATGCTGAAGTATAAGAAAATACTCACTTTCTCACATTTCAGGAAGGAGAGGAAGGAATTGTAACCTGGTATCCCTTTCCTGGATCAGGGTTTCAGTCACCGAGCAGTAGGTTGAAAAAGAAAGCCCCTCTCTTCAGTAGTTTTGTGACTCTAACCCTTAACTCCTTGGACTATACATTTCATTTTGTATTCAAATCAGAAAAGGGAAAAAAACCCAAAACTAACAAAGCCTAAATCACGCTCTTCTTATGTTTTAACGAGGAAAACCACAGCAACACATCTTTATTAACTCAGAATTGAACTCCTCTTTCCCCAGGTTTTGTATCCATTTGGCATCTGAACAGAAAGGCCAGCTGTTTATGCCCACGTACTCTGGATCATCACGATCAATTGCCCTTACTCTGGCTGCAGGCATTCCCCACAGCATCATTAGAGCATGGTCCTCGAGTAAAGACTCCAGGTGTGAAGAATCATAGGGTCAAGGCTTTGGGGTGCTTATCTGATCATCATGTGTTGCCAGACTTTTGGCAGGTAACCCGTTTTTCTAGCTCTTATAACCAATGGCATGGGCCAAAATTCCTCTAAACCAAGAAGCTGGAGGGATTGCTATGGAGATTTGGGCTCGGAAAGTGTTCCTTGTGGCTTGGAGAAACAAGAGGTATGTATTAGGTGGAGACATTTAAACTTTGTCAGCAGAATCAAAAGCCTGAATATTGCTGCAGTAATCCTGCCCAAACTTGATATGATTGCAGGAAAATGTTTAGATGGCTTCGTGATGTTCCAAGTGTTTCTTCCAGGCAGAGATTGAGATCTTTTATGAAAAAGCATATATATTATTAGCAGATTATTAAACATACACAATACTTTGTATCTTGGTCTTTTAGAGATTTGTATAGAAGTAAAACTAAATTTATTTCCCAATATTTCTACTTTTGTATACAAAAAGAGTCAAATTTAGGGTCTTTTACAGCTGTAAGGAGTGGTTATGTTGATGTAAGAGGTGCAAGAAGTTTGGAGCATAGCAGTCATTCTCTACCAAGTCCGGAATACTTTGGATTTTTACCTGGATGGTCCCATTAATTTCCCATTTCGTACTGTCAGCTATGAAGGACTGGATATATCGTCCTGGAGTGGCAGAGAAGCTGCTTATCACCTGTCATTTTGGGTACACAAAGGAATAATAATTCTATGAATATTTTGAGACCCTCAGTTCCATAGTACTTGAACTGGAAGTAACTTTGCCTTGAATAATTAGACCCTTTATGTGCTTTCCTAGCCTTATGCCAGCTTGTCTTGATGTTCTAACCTTTGGCTTTCCTTAAGGTCTTAAGTTTCTCCCTAGTCTGCTTTACAACTTGTCCACCTCAGGTGAGTTGGTAAAGACATCTGGCTTCCAGGGCTGGAGAGGACTCTCTGTCTTCCATCTCCATCTCCCCTCCAGCTGTGTCAGTACTGTCCACATTTGACAGGTGTGTGAGACTGTTGAGACACTCGTACCATGGATGCATCTGTGTCAACAAGGCTCTGCTTTATGCTGCGCAGTGAAATTGCCTACTGGAGTGAAACAAGCTATTCTGGTTAAAGGCTAATCTGTAGCTATAAATGCTGCTGCGCCAGAGTGTGATCTGGCTTTAGGTTTGCTTGAACTGTGTGGGCTTCTCAGCCCTTAGATATGGGTGACGCCATAGTCTGACTGCATCTGGGTGACATCGTGGTGGTATCTGGCCTTGTGCCCTCTCCCTGAACTGGAAATGTTTCCGCAAAAATTAAAGACGTCTTCCTGTCTTATGTGTCTTTCTAGACTAATACATGACATTGCTTTTGGTGCCTCATTCCTCTTTAGCATGTTTTTTTTTTTGCTTGGTGTGCGTGCAATTTGACCTAGGGAAGAAAAGGAAGGAGTGGAGTATGGCAGATGTAGGCTGGCCAAAGAAGTCTACCAGCTCATGAGCCTGAGGCACAAAGTAAGCAAACTACATATGTCAGGAGATATTGTGCCAGAACATCTCAAATCATATTTTCCATTTTGGATGGATTGATTTCCATTTCCATTTTTCCATGATATTTTCATTTTTTTAGACATCTGAGTCTCCCACCTTCCAAAAGAAAATCGAAGCAAAACACAAACCACCAAATGAACAGTACAACAATTATTAAAACAACAGAGAGAACCTCTACTGCTATGTACAACTTCAACTTGTTGAAGGGTGACATATTTGTTGATGGTTTTATGGATGTTTTTGACCATTTGCAGTGCCAGTAGATGGTGCTCAAGAATATGTTGCACAGATTCTGAACATTTTAGAATCAATAACTCTTCTGGTGCTTCAAGTTCCCTGTGAGTGTTTTATCTGGTGCTGTTTTAACAATCCCTTCACGCAATGATGGAATGGGTATCCCATGCAGAAATTCCCGTAAAAAAACATGTAAAACACTCAAGTGCCTTAATTGCGGTAACTAAGTCTCATAACATCACTATGTTGTAGATTTAAAACCTCTTTATAGATCACCTAAAGAATAGATTTTCTTTAACTTGATCAAGGTTACACAGAAAATAAACAAGAAAGCCAGGAGTGGATGCAAATTTATTTGAATGTTTGTTGCTTCCTCTAGTTCTCAAAATCCACAGACATTTATATTCATCTGTTACACCTGTAAGAAGGAGCACTCTTAATTTCATACTGTGCAATTACCAAGGCATGGATGGAATATAGATGAGAGAGATATTTAAAAATAAAAATATTCCTCCTTCTTTATTCATTAATGAATCAAGACAGTATTATACAGAGAAATATGTATCTATATGCATTTATGTATGTCCAACATTATTAATTAAGGGAATTTTCAGCTGTCTGCATTCCTTATAGCTTGATAGTGTATTTAGATCTAAATATGATACAGTGAATTTAAAGGAAATGTACTCTTAGGAGGCTGTATTTAGAAAAAGCATGCAAGCAACATGGAAATAATTACAGGATTTTTTTTTCTTTTAAATCTGAAACTGTACACTCACTACAGCTGAAGACTATCCTTGTGTATTAAGGATGAAAACTACAGTATTGAAGAATTTCAAGATGAATAGTACCGTCTTAATGCATCCCCCAAGTAAAATCTGCTTGATATGAGGAAGTGCTCTTTTTGCTTATATTCTGTGTATGTTACTGGCTTTCTCTCTGTCATTTCCGCATATGATAGGCTGTGAAAGGGGAAAAAAAATGTTAGTTCCACTAACAGGTTCCACTGCGAATGTTTTGCATATTTGGTATTTATAGTGGCACTGCTTTAGCAAGCTTGTGATTAATGATCAGTGCAACCCCTCTTTGCATAAAAAGAGGCTTCCTCAGAGGCAGAAATGCAGCGTATGCAAGGGTGCAAATTTCAGACAACAGTAACAGTCGAGGCCCAGTCTGGCTTTTTTTTACTTTTATGATGCTTGTACCATGTGACAGCAGCAGTGGCAGTAAAAAAAATTTAGTTTTATATGTCATGTAGAAAATACTCACTTAAGGTTTTCCCAAGCTGTGCTTTAAATCTTACTTTCGAGGTACTGCAGGTCTCTTCTGAAAAACTGTGTTTTGTTTTCTGGAGTTTGGGCACAATGTTTTACCCCCAACCGCTTTCCCATTTGTAGCTGCATAACTGTTTCTTAAAGCCCAGGATGCAGCTGCTTGAAGACTGGGGTGAGCTATGGCAAATGGTCAAATTTAAATAAATGTAGTAACACTTTGAATGCATATTTAATTGGTTGCTCATAACTGTCACTATAGTAAATAATGTTATAAATAGTGTGCTGTCAGACCTTTAGGCATTGTCTAGTCTGCTATGATTTAAAGTACACTGAAGTTTCCTTCTTCCTACAGCACAACTTAAGGCTTCAAAAAAGTTGAACCAGATCTAAGGTCTCTGTGAAAAAATATAAGGCTTAATTAATGATTTCAGATCAACAGTACAACAATGAATTAGGAAGTAGCAAATTTACTCTGGGTACAGCTTTGAATATTGGGATTTTACTTTCAATGAGTTGAAGCTTTGTCAAATTTTACCACAAATACTTATCCATTTGATCTGGAAGCTTTCAAAAATTTTCCAGCCCAAATATATCCAAAAGTGCGTTAGTAGCTGAGAATCCTTTCCAAGGAAGCCTCATCTCTGCATCTCTTTAGGAAATAGTGTAATGCCCATCATCAAAATACCAGCATTTTTTAAAAAGAAAAATAATGTCTTTTTCTGCTTCTTAGCCAGCACATGTTCACTACCCATGTCTGAGTCTTGCTGACAAAGAATAAAGATATTAGCTTGTGGACAATTTCCTCCTCTGCATGCCAGAGTCTAGGCCAATTCCTCGTCAAACTTCACCTCAGGAAGTTGGCTCCAGTACTTTGGGGGCTCTTGCTATAAAGACAGATGTGTCACAGGTTACTGGAGCTATTTGTACTTATGCAAAAGGGTTAAAAATAATCCCCCTATCAACTCAAAAGGACATCATGCTCTTGCTCTTCTCAGAAATCTTTGCCAAAAAGTTGCACCAGAAAATGTGATTTGTGGAGTACAATATGCTTTGTCTAAGGCTCTTCTAAATTAAAGCATGTCTTGATGAGCTGCACAGTGCATGCCCAAGATAATTAGGTCCTGGATGTCTCCTGTCCATGCTCTCCCACTTGTACAACAGACATCCAGGGCCCATGTTTGGGCTGAAATCCAGGGAATCTAGAAGTGGTAGCTCTGGAGTAAATGTGTCTGCACCACTTTGCACCTGAACCAATAACCTCGTTTTAGAAGGGTGCCATGACATGGGCTTAAACAGCCTCTGGGATCCGAAACCCTTGTAAGGAAACCTGGAAATTTTGGAAATTAAATTTCAATTTAGGTGAAAATCTGTTTATGCTTCAAAAATAAAAAATGCCTTGAAATTTGATAGGTGTCTAACTTTTTAATCCCCACATCAATTGGACTTTTTAGAAGATCCAAAAACTTAGACAATAAACAGCAAAGCTGTAGACGATCTAGCATCTAAATCAGGCATTTACAGGATCTTGTGTCTCATTCTTGTGGTACCCCAGGCACCTGGATGCAAGTCTGTTATCTGTCTAATATTAGTATTGGCCACATACTGCCAGTGTGAAACCAAACAAAAAGAAGCCTCCCTCTGGCTAAGCCATTCAATGCTGTGCCAAGCATATCTCAGCTGGAAGTGGCTTCTTCCATATCTTCCCAATCTCATATGAATTGTTTTCTCTTCCAAAGGTTGTGAAATATCTGGGTCAGCAGGTATAATAGAAAAAAAAAAAAAAATCTATTTTTGCAACTCCTGAGTTCCGTTCCCAACAATTTATTGAAATAAGATGTCATGCATTCACATGTCTCATTGATTTCAGATGTATGGTAAAGTTGCCAAAGATATACTCAGCAGAAATAACTGCATTTTTTTCAGATTTGCTCTTCTCCCATCAACTTGGCCTCCAGTACCAGAATTCAGCCAAGGGAAATGTACTTCATACTGCTGGGCACCTGCTGATGCATGTCCTGTCTCCCAGCTCAGAGAAGACAGAAGGTTTGATGCAATCATTTCTGCTCTGAGCTGGACTTGCTTGCTTTACACCTTACTTTTTTTTTTTTTCCCAATTCTGATTTCTTTTGTAATCATCATTTTAGCCCAATTCCCTGTCTGATACTGAACTTGCATGCCGCTGATGCAGCAGCAGCAAACAATGCGCTATGGTGAGAGAAAAGACTGTTTTTCAGTGCTTTTAGCAATGTGACCCTAAGTATTTATTTATAGGCTGCTGCAGTGCTCTAGTGCAAAAGGGAACTGTGGTAATTAAGTTAGTATCTGTGCTTTCCAAAATAGTGCTGAGCTGCAACAAAAAGAGACCCTTTATTTTTCCTCTCTGCCTCTCTCAGTGAATACAGATGCAGGCACTGCCCCTTGACCCCGCTCAGCTTTCCCCAGCTGCAGATTATTTTTCTCTCTCTGTGCCTTTAGGTGCTGATAGACAGAGTAGGACCCATTAATTCTTATGTCTGACTTTCTTTTTTTAGTGCAGGCAACGAAGCAAATTTTGACACTTGTACCTGACTTGGAAAATGTGTGTCCTTATGTGGGTGAAAAACGAACGGTGGCCAGGGGAATATAGGCAGCATTAGAAAATTCAGCAGGGTGGGTGGTCATGGAGTGGCTCAGACTTGAAAGAAAAACCTTTTGCATGAAAATTCCCACTTCTCAGCATGCCCCGTTATTCTGACACTCATGTATAAGGTAACAGGGTAAACACAATGAGAAATCTCTTTTGTATTCCATTACAGCCATTAGAGAAACAGGCCACAAAAGGTAATGACAATAAAACCGAATACCTGGAAGTAAGCATGTAAATTACATGCTAATGTATGCAAACCAGCACACCACGTTCAATGTCCATAAAAATACAAAATATAGCTAATTAATGGTAGGTAAGTTGCTTCATTTTATATTCAGAGAGTTACGGGGGAGGGAGTGTATTTTTATAATTGTGGAACATTAGCCTTGGGGAATGCATCAAACGTTCAGGTTCTCTCCTCTGGCAAATTCATCCAGTGCACTGGAAGCAATTGCCTTTCCACTTCCTCACCCAAGGACTTACTCCGAGAGAGGGCTCTGAAATTAGAACCAAACCAAAACAGAACGGCTCCTGGTTTCACAATTACTTTCCCGTGGAAGTGGTTCTTATTAATGTTAATATAGTCTCTGTTCCGCAGGGTACCTAAAGGCAATTTGGTACCCCCGGTATATCTAAATGGGTTTAATGACTGAATCCCCAAATGGATAATGGCTTTGTAAAGTCCAGCTTTTTGGGCAATCTGTTTCTAGCAGATTTCACCGATCAAGCTTCCAACACAGTATGAGGAGACAACAGGTTCAGCAAAAGCAACAAACTGAGCACAGAGTGAAGTAACTGACCAGGGAAGAAAGGCAGAGGGAGTGTGGGGGTCAAGCCCCGTTATTCTGATACCAGAAGCAGACGCAAGCTCCTCTACCCACCTTCTTGAATCTTGTACGAGAAACAGCTTTAGGTATGAAAAACATATCTATCCTGTGCTTCAAATGAATAGTTTTGTTTTTAAACCTATCCAGCTGACGGTGTGAAGGGGCCTGGGTCAAGGTGGAGCGAAGCCTTGTTAGAGGTATGTGCAACATGGGAGAAAGCTGCACTGTGAGTTGAAAGGAAAAATGAATATTTGGGGGTACCCTTAAATTTTAGTACCAACAATGAGTAGCAGTAGGTGGAATGCCTATGAAAGCTCTTCTGAGCTCCCTTCTGCTGTTGAGGTGCTCACCCTGCAATTTGCAGGAGCTCTCTAGGTGGCTACCTGCGTGCTGTGGGGCTGTGGCCATGCAGGTTCCCAATGAGATGCCCTGTTGAGCCTATGCGAAGGCAGGTCGGCTCAGCAGCTTTACAGGCATCATCCAAGCTGGAGGGCATCTTCTAGGTACAGTGCCTGTGTTCCCATACCAGAACAACTCCAGGACGTCCTGCTTCCTCTTGCTGTCCTGCTGCTCCACTGCCAGGAGTTCTTCCACTGCAGTGGCTGCTTCACTCTGCAGAGGTCCAGTTCAGCAGGGGAATGAACAGCTTGGAAAGAAACCATATTCCCATGTCACAGATGAAGCGAGGATGTGTTTTGTGCAGGGTCTTATTTGATAGGCACTGAGATGAGTGATGGTGATGAATGTAATATGTCTTAGGTACCCAAAGCAGAGGTTACAATTTGCCAAATACTTTCCACAAGCCAGGGGTTCTCCTTCTGGGAAGCTGTTCAGTTTCAAACCAAAACATTTATCTTACATGCATGTATGCGTATATATATATNTTCAGGTAAATGCTTACCTTGCACTTCATGTAAAAACTAACCCTGGTGTTAAACATGTGCTTAAAGTGTTTTCTGATTTAAGATGATTTCCAGGTTTGAGGCCTTAAAGAGGACAAATGAGTGTAGCTGTTTCAGACACAAGCAAATAGAGGCTGGCAGAAAAGAGAAACTTCAGAGGAGAAACAGTATGTGAGATACTGTAAGGACTTTTACGTAGAAGAAGGAAAAAGATGTGTGGTAAAAGTAACAGGCTTACAGAGGGAAGCAACATGTGAAAATAAATATCAGAATAATAAAATGGAGGGGGGGGAAGGAAACAGAAAGTGGAAATAGGGGCTACTGGGATGTTAATTTCAGGCTAAACATCTCCTCTTAATAATCTAAACCACAGCATGCTTGACCGATACTCACAAATTCAGCTTCTACTCTTATATATAGCCATAATGCCTCATATTTTGCCATGTTTCCCTGCACTAAGGGGGTTTGAGAAAATGTGCTTGGGAGACTTTTATTGCAGAGCCTCCTGATGGCAAGAGGAATGCCCTGCTGCTGCTGGTCATTGGTGCCTGTCACCAACAGCACTGTTTGGAGGGCTGCTGATTCAGCATGTGATGTGCGGAGGGCTTGAGCTGATGTAAGCTGGTGACAGCTATAAAAGATCTTTAATGATATATGTACTGTAGTCTGATAGAAGAAGGAACAGTGAGAGAGAGGAGTAGGAGGATCTGACCGTAACCTCCACCAATAAAATATTCTAATACCAAGGCTTTTTTTAATGTCTTCAGAGTCTTCAGAGGCCTTGAGGCTAATCAGATACAGTGAATTATATGTATTAGTTATTTGCATCAGCGGCAATCTGGAATTAAAACATTTTCCTTCATCCCTGTCACCTTTTCACCCTGAACTAAAACTATTAGAAAAGTTGAGGGTCTTTACCTCGGTTGTGACCATTACCATGATCCTTTTTTCCCCTTCTCCTTCTTTCCCCTGCTGCCCTGTGTTATATACCTTGGAAAAACCACAGCAAATCTAAAACTGATGGCCTTGTTTCTTTTGCTTTTTTGGCCCAGCAACAGCTCAATACCTGCACAAGAGGGGAGCAGGATCAGCTTGGGAAAGAAAACAGAAAGACCTCTGCCAAAATAATAATCATAATATTAGCACACAGCTGTAGGCAGACATTTTTGGCATCCAGAGCAAATGTTACCCACTCTCTCCCCTCCCTCTGTGACCCCACTTCTGCTTTTTAGCTTTCTGCTAGCTACCAAATTCTCTGCTTCTCAGTCACCTCTCTATGCCACTAACTACCTCCACAGTCCTGTGGTTTCTCCTTGGTGGTGGCAGCAGCAGAAGCATCTGAAGTGACTTGGGTGTGTGTCTGTGTGTGTGTTCGTACTCATGTGAGTGTGAAAAAAAAACCCAAACCCAAAGTGCTTCAAGGGCCTGATACAATTTTCTTGATCTTGATCTCATTCATTTGGAGGGAGGAGGAGGGAAAAAGTGAGGGGGAGAGAGAGGGAATGCTGCTCTTGGCAGAAGATACAGGCAATTGGCTGCTTTATGGCTTTGCCTTGATGTGTGTTTAAAAAACAGCCCCAAATTTGGCACAGAGAGATTTTTCCCACTTGTTTTACTTCTAAATATTCTTCAAAAGCTTCCACGGGATATAGAATATTGCTTTGATCATGTGAATATACTTTGTGCTGAAGTTTCTAGTTAATACCGACTTCAATTCATATTCTGCCAATTTTTTAATTTCAGATTTGATTTCAAATTTTCTCTAGCCTGTAGACAAAGGAAAAATATGACAATTTCCCATGTGGGTCATGTTATTTTACTGATGTGGGCTGAAGTTTCGGGAGATGGGGAAAGAGAGAGTGAAGAAAATATTACCAAACTTGCTTCTTCAGCAAAATCTAAGCATGACCAAAAGACTGAAGGAGTGTACCCCAGCCCAAGATGTTTTGGAAAAGGTTCACAGCTTGAATTTTTTCCAATAAAGCCCCCATATTTGCATTCTTACCTAATCCTTATCTGAGCTATTTGAACTACTCACATTTGCCAATTTTTCTGGAAGTGTCCAGGTATGGGCCATTGTCACCTGCGAGTCACCAGGCTTCCTGTTACTGCCTCATCATAAAACATCTCCTACAGCAGCCTTTGTCATTCTGCTTAGGACATTCATGATCCCATTTAGAGCCTAGAATGTAAACATGTTGGGTTTTTCCCCCTCCATTAATGCTGTTTTTTGAGTATTTCCGTGACCCAGTGTCCATTAAAGGTCAGTAACAAAAAAAAAAAAAAAAAAAAACCCAAACCCCAGCACTTTAGCAAACCTTAATTGTGATGCAGTGAGTGTGAGCTATGAAGGCAGAGCTCAGTTGCTTGGGACAGTATTTAATGTACATCTTGCCCTCCAGACTGTGCTACTGTTGTGTTTCTCGCTTTAGCTACTCTGTGAATCTGTGAGGAAGATTTGCCCTCACAGAGTGGTTCTGCTCACTCATTTGACAGTACTAACGTTGCAGTTTGTGTGTCACCTGCTCTTTTCAGCCATCACAAATTTAACATAGCAGTCCCATACTTTTCATAGGCTGCCACAGTCAAAAATGTGCTTTTCCTTCCTACTGCAGTCTCAGGGGCTGGTGGAATAGAGAGGCAACACTTTTAGTAAAGGATTTTGGATTCTGGACCTCAAGTCACTCACCCAGAGTTGATAAACCTCAGGGAAAGAAAACTTTATTTATTTATTTAGTCTGAGACAGTTGCATATAGGATGGTTTATTTGGTTGTGACATCAGTCAGTAGTTCATGTAAAGCTCTAGTACTGTTGTAACCTAAGAACCCTTGGTCTGCTCTGACATTCTCCAGTGATAAAGCTTTAAAGGTGTAAGAAGACCAGTTGCAAAAGTTAATTAGCTCCAGAAAATTTCACGCTGGCTTCTCAAAGAAGAACACCAGAGTTTCAGTGTGTGAGCCTGTGCCTTGAAATCAGTGGAAGGTAGATCACTGACCTCAGCTGAAGAAGAATCAAGCTCAGATGAAAAATCTCCGGCCACATCTGCTAATTCTGCTAGGCTAATCCTATGGAGCTTCCTCACAGAGCAATGTAGGGTATGTGCCATCAACCCTGTAAGCTTTGCATGACTCTCCAAGAGAGCTTTTTCACATTACAAGGGGCTGCTTCCAGCATCTGTCCCACAAGCCCTCTGGCATACTCCTTCCAGACACAACCCCCAGACTTAAGTCACACACATCCCCTGCCTCGGGGAAAAATGCACCCACTGCCATGACAGCCAGGGATAAGATGGTTCCCATCAGCTGTATTAGCATGGGGACTATGATTCAAGATCAATGCCCTCAGCAGACACCTCGTGACAGAAACCAGTTTCAGCTTATGGTTTATGTTACAGTCTCACACAGGGGAAAGCATGTTGCCCTCCAAAGCTGGAAAAACAGAGATCAAGAAGCTAATGGCAGACAGAAAAAAACCCACCTCCATGGCCCTTCGCAGCATCTTCTGCACAAGGGTGGAGAGGAAAGTGCATTCACCCCTTGGCTGCCATCCTGATCTCCCCTAGACCTGTGCCACAGCAGTTCAGCACTGACAAGTGCACCATTATTTTTACTCTGGAGGTCTGCAATGTCATGTGCTTGTGATCTGTCCTCAGCTGCTAGACTGAGACAAGCTGAATTGTCCAGGCAGCACGACAGCAGTGGAGAAGCCCAGATGTGCCAGGGCCATAAGCAGGACAGTGTTTTCTGTTTAGTGCCCACCAGAAGGGAATTCATGTTATTTACTGCAGTTTTATCATGTCAGGATGGACTTCACTGGTCAGTTCATGAGCACCAGCTTGTGCTTTCCAGTATAGACGGGTGGCACACAGAGGATGGGTATGCAGAGCACACCTCCTACCTGAGCTATCCTATAAAGTGATTTCTGCCTGGGAATGTGAGGGGTGAGGGGCATCCCATGCAGACTGGTGGGGTTCACGTTGACATGTGGAAGATGCTCCAGGCAATGGTGCCTGAAAAGGTGGTTCAGCCAGATGGTGCATGTTGGGATGCTTTGGCGGGTGCTGGGACAGCTGGGCACCCCCAATGTTTCCCATGAGGTGTTGCAACTCAGGCAAGCTGGGAATATAAATCAGGGATCCAAACAACATGAACGCACAGACCCCCAGATTGCTGCCTGAGGTGCTTTAATATGACAGTGTAGACCCAGGCAGCTATTTGTCCCCAGAGGGCATTACATATTGCTTTTAACTCTACTTGCTCTTGGGGTTTCTGCTGTGGGAGCATAATACATATTTCAAAGCCAAAGATATGTCACAGAAAGGTCCTAGAGCCTCCCCCCCTCACCCCAGTTTTAAGCCATGGTGACCTCAGAGAGCACGAGACTGTTTTTTTTTTTTAATCTTTGTGAAAGGAGTCTTGTTTGCTTGCTGGCCCTTACACACCAAGGCTCTGTTGTGTTACTTAAAATTGTAAATTATGACTGTTTAAGAAAATGTCAGTGTTTTTTAAAACAGAGTAACAGAACTGGAAAAGACTTGGCTGTGCTGTTCGTTACACAAGTTGCAGGCAGGCAGAATGATGCATTCATCATTATGAGCAGATTCAAGGAGACTAATGACTGCTCTACAATATAGCTTCAGTTCTTTCAAGTAACGTGATAGTTGTTTCTTAGTTTGCCAGCAAGATTATCTGAGCAATGTTAATGCTTGTGCACTGACGTATAGAGGAACCATCAATATGGGGCTGTGCCTACCAACAATAACTCCCCGCCCCCGCTTACTAATTAAAATGACCTTTCAATCAATAAAAAGGATTGTAAGATAAATACAGCTTTGATAGAGGGATATTATGTCTCTGGCACCTATCATTTCACATATGGGTATTTCTTGTACTTTCCCCAGGAGTTCTGTAAAACAGTTACTCAGCTTTAGGATAGGAATAAGTTATAATGAGTATTCTTTGTTGCCAGCCATTGAGAGCATGCTAGGAGGCTCTCTCATACTAGATAATACTGGTAAATGCTCGACAACCACGTTGCTTCCAGCATAGAACAATCCCCAGATCCTTTGAGAAGGAAAGTGAATTAAGAGCAGGAAAAAAACACCCTGCTGCCTCACCACTGTTACCTGTCCTCAAAGAAATTATTCTTCTCCCGTCCCAAATGGAGACTTACCTTTCCTCAAAATAGGAGCAGTAAAACAAAAAGCAGTTGGATATTTGCTGTCAGTGTCTATTTTATATGGAACAATCTACAAACAGTGAGGAGCTTAGAGCAGGAACTGTTTGGCTTCACGGTTTTTCATCACGAAGAGCCACAGGAAAATGGCCTAAACATCTGGACTGTTTCCCTGTAGTTGCATGAGCCTTTGGCTTGGCTTTGATTCACCTTAAGTATCCAGAAGAAACAAGAAGGGGTGCACTGACTTTGTAGTGGTTGCTTTGTATATTTTTGTTTGTCCACTTGTTTGGAAATGTTGCTCACTGCTTCTACTCTTTTCCTCAGGGGAGGTGCTGCCTTTCCTGTGTTTTTTCACCAAACATTGAGGTTAAACTCTGCTCTTCTGCGGTGTCATTTTGGAAGCCCGTAAGTGAGGCTTCAGCCAGAAGAAAATGAAAAAGATTACATTTATATAGATGTTTTCTTACTAAATAAGGAGAAAAACTAACAGAGGGCTGCAAACTGGATTTGTCTGTGTGGGCAGACTGTGCTCGGTATGAAACATGTTTACCAAATTTTTTTCCCATGAGAATCAAAAAATTTCCCCATCTGACATCAAGGTTTCTCGTCAGAGAAACTGTGCAAATACACTATTTCAGCCACCGTTCTGGTGACTCAGAGCTCTGGCCCTTCGAAGGTAACAGGTCTGAACTCTGATTGCCCTTTTGCCTTTCATGTTTGGCCATGGAGACTTATCTGGGGCAGAAAGGACTAAATTTCTGGGCTCTTTTTCTGTAGGTATAGATTTTGAAAACGTAACATTTTCAGAAGCAGAGTGGGGTCTTGGAGGTCTAATGTGAAGGATGAGAAAGGGGAAAGGGGCCTGATTTTTATAGAGTGACTAGTAATTAGACTTGAAATTTAGCCCACCTTTGAAATGTGAAATTTGGACTGAAAACTCTGCCCATGTATTTGTCTTAAACTGGCATTAGTGGAGATAATTATATGATACTTCTTTCCTAAATATTCTTCCCAGCTAAAACATATTAATCTCTGTGACCAAGTTACCGACTTTTGGTTCACAGGTGAATTGGACGATCTATTTATTTTTATTTTTTTTAATGTCTGGCACATTTATAGAAATCATAGTCAACGGTACTAAATCTCTCTGAAAACAGGCAAAACAGGGAGAAAATGTCTTCTTTCTCTGGCTAGCAGAGCAGCAATTTGAGCTGCAATCTTCAGAGTCTGTAGAGTGGGGATTGCCTCTTCCCCAAAACGTGATTTCCCCAGCCTTAACACAGACTAGACAAAGTTACTGCTAAATTTGCTTGCGTGCAGCTAAAGCCTGATAATCTTAGGCCTCAACTAAGCCAAAGCTCTTTAACTTGTTTTACTCCAGTAGGCCACATTAAAAAAAAAAAAAA
>VXBJ01003450.1:238057-259042 GCA_013400055.1 Nycticryphes semicollaris
AAAAAAAAAAGAAGAATCAACTCATTATACCTTACTATTTAAGCAGAATTGGGTTGGGTTAGTACTTGAGACACAGTAACAGTCCAGATGCTGAAGAAATGCCTATTAATAGTTCAAGAAAAGATGGTGCTTCTGTATCCCTACCGAACCAACATTTTAGCATTGAGTTCATACTGAAAAAGAGAAAACTAAGGTGCAATTTGACTTTATTCACATTCCAAGGTAATTTTCACTTTTGAGGGACCTAGTTTCAGATGCAATTGTATCTAGTTCTTTAAGTTCACTTTACTGCACTATTGGGCTGTATGCTAAGTGCCTGTGATGTGTAAAGTGATTACATTAGTAACATCACACTCCTCAATAGCTTCTACCTTCCCTCTCAGAGAGGAGTCTATTGTAAAGGGGAAAAAAAGTCCTGATACTGTTCCGTTACTGTCCGAGTATCATTCTTGCTAGCAGACACACACATGTGTATATATTTATAGATACATATATAGCTTTCAGCAGGATTCCTGGCAGATTAAAGGTTATGTTTATTTTCTAAGCATATTTATACTTTTTTTACGTACAAACAATTTTCCTTAAGCTCATGTTTGTAATTCTCTAAATAAAACTGAAGACTGTAACTGAAACTGCAGATTTATTTTATATTTAGAATTATTTTTAGACCTGACTGCATTTTTTTCCCAGCTTACTTACTTTTTCACCTTGTAGTTGCTCTTTTCAAACCGTGCTGAACAAACCAGTCCTTAAGAGCTAAATCATACTTCTTGAAGCAGAATTGGAGCATCTTCTAAAATGTGTAAAAGTGTAAAAAAGGAAAAAAAAAAAAAAAGAGTTGTGCCCTCCTTTTCCACATGGCTTTACTTCGCACCATCTTAGTTCTACTTTCATTGCTCACTGAGATCCAGGAGGACATTCAGGTCTTTCATTTTAAATGTAGGAAGGAATCAGCTCATATTCCAGGAGCAGGATTTTAGCTTTTCATCTGTGTTCCTACCTCACTTTTTTCCCTCTGTAATTGGGCACAATCATTTTGTTAAACAGAATGAGAATGTTCCTGTCATTTATTTTACTGTTCAGTCCCCGTGTTCTTTAAGTCTGTCCTCCAATAACAAAACCTGGGATCAGCCAGCCATGTGAATGATAACTTCATTCCTCAGCTAAAATATCGTGCTTTATCTGGCTGAGGGTGGGATTTCCAAGGAAGCCTAAGAGGTTAGGTAGCTCAGTCTCACTGAGGTTCAGCAGATAGCTCCTTGAAAAAAAATATCACATTTTAAACCTCAAATCATGTGGCCATCTTTTGCTCTCAGTAAAAAAGACAGAAAGAGAAGATCCCTGGGAGGCTAAGTGTGATTTAAGTTCTTGATTAAAGTCACGGACCATTGGGGGCTCTATTCAAAGCATTACTTTGAAAGTAACACTATATTCAAAGTGGAGTTTGAATATAGGCAGCCTAAGACTGCGTAAAGCCTATCAAAGGAATAGACAGGACACAAGGGCTGGAGAAAAGTTTCATACTTGTTTTTCTAACCCTTAGGTTGAAAGCAAGGGAAGTCTGTTTCTTTTCTCTTCCCCTCCACTTACAAATAGCTTCAAATAGCTGGTGGAGGCTTTTGCAAAGGTTCCACAGGACTCGCTTGGAAAAAGAGAAGCTACATGGCGACCGCTGGAGCAGGAGCAGGTTTTCCCCCTCCTTCCCTCTGTCTGTCTGGTTGGCATGCCCATAAAAGAGATCAGAGAGATCACTTTTGACAGTCAACATTTTTGAAAAAGAGGGTTCAGATTAATAAATATCCATTGATTGAAGTCAGGTGATCAGATGTTCGCAGCGTGCACATGTGTTTGTGGTTTGCTTTTATTTTTTAAGATGCATTGGCCTCAGCTCTAAGGGTGGAAAGTACATAAGGAATTTTAATTGCCACTCCTTCTCAAACTCACATTCTTGAGCAAACCTGGCTTACTGGAGAAATTAATTTAATGTATAGACATAAAAACAAAACATGGTGTTCCAAAGTTCGTCTTCAGAATATGCTTGGCAAGCATATTCCACCATTTTCATTCTTTCCAGGTCAGCATCCCACTGCAACCCCAGCAATCCCACCACAGCTGAGGGAAACTAAAGCCTAAAAACAGGCATAAGGCCAAAGAGTAATATTTAGCCACTAGCCTGAACAGGAGGCATTGCAAAGTCACCCTGCCTGGTGGAGTCTCAGGGAGGGCAGGACATGTGCTTTTCTTCAGCGACACTGGGGGAACTGCTGGGCATGAGGGACAGGGAAGTTGTTTCCTCCCCCTTTTTCTGGGCACAGCTCTGTCCCCAAGGGGACCAGAGGGTGGTGAGGGAAAGAAAGAGACTGTGCTTGTGCTCTTGGCACTCAGGAAGGCACTTTGCTGGACTCAGGAGTGCTTAAAGCAGCTTTTTCCTGCTGCTTATTTCAATACCCATGCTTCCTCTGATCAGGGGAAGTCTCATCTACATGCCTCTCTCATCTACTTTCATGATGTTCTGAATCAAAAACATTTTATATCATGAGCCTGTTCTAGAAGGTAAACAAATGGCCTCAGGCATAGCTCCTAAGATGGTACATTTTAATATTAATACCAGTCAGTTTAATTGGGATTCAACTCCGTGACCATTGTGTGGGGTTAAGAGGCTGGAGGGAGGAAGGGGAGCATGAGCAGGGACAGAGAAAGGCCACCCAGTGACGGGAGGAGGAGAGTCTCACACAGTCTGGTATTTCTCCAGCAGGCTGATCTGTCCATCCTGCTTTACCTGGAGTCAAACACCTGGTGTGCTCTGCAGAGGAGTGGATGCCCCTGCACATAATGGCAAGGCTGTGCATGCGTGACACACAGGTGCTTCAGTTTAAAGCTGCTCCCAGTCCACAGTCGGGATCTTTTTGAAGGGATTGTGAGCAGTTTTTTCACAAAAAGGCAGAAAACACAGTGCAGAGGCAGAGCTGGCCCACCACATCACTGAACTCTTCGTCCTGTCACTGGCACCCGGTACAGAGCTCCTGGAGGAGTCTCTCCACACCCGCTAGGCATTGACACTGGTGGCAGGGCTGTCTGCATGTTGAGACCTGTCTAGAGGTTTCTTTAGTTTTGGGGAGGACACAACACTCTTCCTCACGTATCCTCCCCTGGTCTTCTGACCTTCTCACTACATGGACACCTCTATCTTTGCATGATCCACCAGCCACCAAAACCTGATCTTTACCTTTTCCCTTCCGACACACAGGGTTTGGGAATAAATTCCAGGCCCTTCGCAGCCTCTTCTCCAGCCTGCATTTCCCTGTCTCACCTTGTTTCCCGGTGGCTGTGTGTCACTCCTGTTCCACGCGTCTGGGTGCACAGCTGAGAAACAGCTGCAGAGGTGGGAACACTGCAGCCAGATGCTGCTGACAGAGAGGGAAGAAGAGAGGGAGAGCTGCTGAGCATCTACCAAGACAGAAGCAGTGAGGAGAAGCTTTGTCATAATGCTACAGGGAGAATTATATGATAAAATGTCATTTGAACCCTTTAGAAATGAACCCTGTTACAATGGGTGTGGGGTTTTTTTCAAGCTCTGCTTTCCTTTGGAATTGTCTTTCCATTCATACCTACGCAACTGCGCTTTGGGGCAAATTTGCAGTTTCTGAAGAACTCGCCGGTCTTTAACCACAATACAGTCTTGGGATGTTGTCCCCAGCTCCTGTTTCCTGAGTCAAGAGTCTGGAAAACATGAAGCCACATTTCCAGACCCAGAGTTTTTGTCAGCTCTGTGGTCATGATATTATCCCATAGGTCTGGGTGACTACTCTTTTAACTAGGCAACATGAGAAAATACCATGTTCATTGTGCCAGCGAACACAACTGCGTTAAGAGGGCATCCAGCATTTATTTATTGCAATCGGGAAAGCAGGCGCAGAGGTTTGTCAACCTTCCTTTTAGTGTGGTTAAGGCAGGTTTTTTACCATCCAGGTAGACTGATGAGTCAGGTTAATGTCAGCACAAAACTGTTTTATGCCACAGGGGTAGGAGCTGGCGAACGTAGGTTTTACACCCAGCTGTGCCACTCACTGGGTCTATAAAACCAAGCCTGTTTCCCCACTCCATAAGAGTGCAGTGTTTTCAAAATGAAGATTTTTGGTTTTCTATTTATTATAGGAAATATGGTAATACTATCAGTGATCTGAGCTAAGACACTCTAGGAATTAAATCAATGTTAATGTGAAGACCCAGAGATAAGATGAGGAAGACACAGCCTGGAGCCCCTGTTTGAGTTTTGGGTGAATTCCTAGAGTACCTTATTTTGGCAAAACTATAGCTAACTGTGGGCTTTGTTCATCTATAGCTGCTGCTGTCATCTTTTCCATAGTCCCTTTTATTTCTTGGGAGTTCAAGGACTGTCTGTATCAAACAGTATTTGCAACAATGTCAGGAAGTGATGACAAAAATTGGAGGCTTATAGGGGGGGCTTTTTTTTTTCACTCCTTTTTTTTTCAGACACTCTATGCTTGTAACTTGAAGAAGAGAAAAAAGTTATAAGGAGGAATAAGCTTCATCTGGACTTTTGCATATGAAGTTTATCTTCCTGCACTGAGCCAGGTGTCTGATGATGTAATAAATTAATTATGCTGTAGGATTAGAAAATCAGATTAGTAAATGTTTCTGTATGGTTCTTATTCTGGATGTTAATCTGAAGGAGATAGAAGTCCGTAAGAGCGCTTAAAACACCTGTACTGTTATTTATACAACTAGTTTCTTAGCATGCAGATCCTGTAGTGGTAGTGATTTTGGATTTCTACTCTTTTGTCTTTACTGTATATCGTATAAAATTACCTCCTATGTTTTAGTCTTTAGTGAGTATACACCCACATATGTATACATATATAGATGTATATTCATAAATATGTGTGGATACATACTTTCATAAATGCGTGTATATACATGCATAGACACACACATATATATTCTGCATTTGAATAGGGTATTATCATACACTGTTTTGTTATATTTATTTGGTCATGGATTCTATAATTCCCAGGACAACAAAATTTAACGGAGCTTTATTCCATTCTGGAATATTTCTGGCAGTGGTTTGTGAAAAGGCAGAGATACAGGCATGGCTGGGTATTGAGCTAAGCGTCTCGGTTGCAGTGATGCATGGCAGAAGGTGGCAATGTGACTGCCAGCAGGTTCTTGGCTCTTGATGCCACAAGTAAGCTATCAATCCTGTTGATCTTACTCTTTGGACTTCTAGCATGCCATGCACTTCTCTAAAGGTGTATAAACAGAAAAAGCAATGAGATCCAGCAGATCTCATTTTTTTCTGGCTGGATATACATGCAATAACTTTTCAAAAAACATTTGTGATTCAGAGTTAAATTCCTATTCAGTACAGAGAGATTTATTGTTGTTGCTATTGTTATTTGCATTTTAGGTGACACTACCCAATAACTCAATTTTTCTGGCTAGACATTTACAAATACCTTGTGCTAGATGTTGTACAAATACATAAAAGATAGCTGCTGCTCCAAATAGCTTACATAAATTTCACAGACGTAACTCATTCAACAAACTTTCTGAAACCTTTCTGAAGAAAAATGCAGGTGCTGGTGTAGGATCAATACTTTTCTAGTAGTTGATGCTCAGTATGGAAGATGCATGTTTTTAAAAGCTAGGGAAGGTAACACACATTTTCTTCCTTCTCATATTTTTTTCTCATCTTTCCATTGTTTTCTGAGTATTTTTTCTCATGGTCTATTTCATTAAACCAATGTCCTTTTTTTGCATAATGACCCACCCCTTCAACCTGGACCTACATCTTCTATTATATTCTGATCGAAGACAGAGTATTTGTGATAGATGTAAAATGAGATGCAAACTGGCAACATGTGAAGCATTTCAGTCAGCAGTGAAAAGTAAATCTTTTCCCCATCTGAGACAATACCCTTATCCCCTGTTCCTCAAAAGCTGCAATGAGTTCTAGAAAGTAGAACTCTTTTCTCGGTATTGTCAGATGGTTTTGGAGAGGAGCTAGTCTGTGCTAATCAGACAACGGACCTGGAGGTGGGCAACAAGAAACGTGACCTTGCTTCCTGCACTTTCTTTTTGCTTCACTGCAATGATCAGTTCTCTGGGTTTGGCTCCTGAGTTGGCGAGTACCAGCTCTGCAGGATTTCCCGTGTCTGCATGTTGCTTCTACAGGGAATTCAGGGGAGGGCAATATGTGAGAGGTAATCTGTATGAGTCCCTTCAGTTAGTAACCCCCATCAAAAGGCTATCAAGACCCAAATTAAAAATTTGCAAAAAGCAAGACTGTGCAGTACAATACTTATATAAACTCCATTCAAGAGAGACATACCAGAGTTCTGTGCAAGGAAAGAACACTACAATCTGTTCAGTATAGATCAAACAGAAGTGTTGCCAGCAGGTCCAGAGAAGTAATTCTGCCACTTTACTCTGCTCTGGTGAGACCTCACCTGGAGTACTGTGTGCAGGGCTGGAACCCTTAATATAAGAAGGACATGGACCTGATGGAGCAGGTCCATAGGAGGGCCACAAAAATGATCAAGGGGTTGCAGCACCTCTGCTACAAGGACAGGCTGAGGCAGCTGGGGTTGTTCAGCCTGGAGAAGAGAAGGCTCCGGGGAGACCTAATAGCAGCCTTCTAGTACCTGAGGGGGGCTATAGGAAGGCTGGGGAGAGCCTATTTACAAGGGCCTGTAGTGACAGGACGAGGGGCAATGGGTTTAAACTGAAGAAAAGCAGATTTAGATTGGATATTAGGAATAAGTTCTTTACAATGAGGGTAGTGGAGCACTGGAACAGATTGCCCAAGGAGGTGGTTGGGGCCCCTTCCCTGGAGATATTCAAGGGGATGCTTGATGAGGCCCTGGGCAGCCTGATCTAATTGGGGGTGTCCCTGCTGACTGCAGGGGGGTCGGACTAGATGACCTTTGAAGGTCCCTTCCAGCCCAGATGATTCTATGATTCTAAAATATTTCACAGAAGAGCGATTTTCTAAGTATGTAAGGTTCTTTTGCCAATACATATGGCAAGAGCCATCATAGTAATTAAAGCTAACTAATTTTGTAGGGGTCAGGAGTCCTTCTTCCTCATTCAGCTCCCCTTGCATTATCCTTCCATCCAAAACCAGAACATTAAGATCACTTATGAAAAAAGCACTTTTTCAAAGTTACTGCATTTTTATATAATTTGATATTATTATGCACTGCTAATGCTGCTTTGAATTATTATAATGGTATGTATCCTCATGCATAATTACAGAAATACTTCCATAAGTTACATCAATATCATACAGATTACATTAATATTTGGTATCCACACTCAAAACCTGCAGATGACTTTGAAGATAACATGAACAAGGCTCTGTCATTGTAAGGCTTCTTGCTTTAAAGATACCTGAAAGAAAAGCAAAGGAAAAAAGAAAGAGGGCACATGAAGAACAACCTCAAAATTACAATGGAGTAAAAATGAAACAGGTTTTAAAGAACAATAATGTAGGTGAGGAGCACCCAATGAAAGTGTTCCTTCTCCTGGACAGTTCTCCAAAATATCCGTTGACACCCTTCCTGCTTTTCAAAATTACATCACTAAGTTAAACACTTAGCTCATCCCATGGCCCAAGGCAAAATATGCTAAGATGAACACTTCAATATTTAGGATTTTACACCAAAACAAATGGCAGATCTTGCCCACATTTGCCTGCTGTCAGGCAGTTCAGCTTCTGGACTGGTGGGTGAGTCCGCTCAGGATTGAGTCTGTCAGGTAGGGAGGGAGTTTTCAAGTGTAAGGTCATTCATACGAGGCACTGTCAAGATATACCTGATAAAAACTACTGATGGATTTCAAAACATGAGTAAGAACAGCAAGTTGGGAAACTCAAGAGAAGATATGTTTAAATTTAAGTTTTACATCCTTAACTTGAAAATACTTTGCTTCCAGCAACCCTAGAGATCTACAGCTCCTATAGATTGATTTTTTTCTTCCCTCCCTTCTCCTCACATCAGCTTTTTCTTACTCAGTTTTACTAATTTTTATAACTTAAAGGTGAATATACGTCTGCACTTAATCTATCCATTTCTGGTTGTCACCGTTAAGAAATTTGTAGTGTTTTTTCTCAAGTGTCAGCTGACAATACTTTAGGAACCTGTAGTAAATGCTGAGTTTGAAATGCCAGCCAATATATGTTTCCATCACAATATAAAAGACCTGATCTTCTGAATAACGCAGTCAGCCCAGGCCACACCCATCTAAGTGACATAAAAATAACAAATAATAACAATGCATGATTTTTTGTTATTCTAAATAAGACTGCTAACTATTCATGTTGTCATTATCAATTGACTTAGATTTGCTTTGAAACCTGAAACAAAGAAAAAGGCAAACACTGAAGTGGGCCAACATTAGTTTTATTACTGCAAATGCAATGCTAGCTGATGTCCCCAAAACCAAATACTAAATTGTATTCTTTAAAACCAGTTGAAACCAATTGTACTCAAAGTATGCAGGAAATTTGTGAACAATTGCAGCTTTATAAAAGAGGATTTCTAGTGATTTCTGACCCCTAGTGCTCAGCCTTTTCACTTGAAAAGCCCTGTTGAAGCAGAGAAAATTGCACATTGCTTTTAAGTGCACAAGCTGAGAATTACAGTACATTAGTATATCAAGGCTTTATGTAAGCTTAGAAATGTGTTCAGTCTATCCCAAATTAAGTGGTCGTTGTATTTTCTTCTGTTTTGAGATTTGACTGTTTCAAAAGAGAATTTTATTTAATCGTTCATTTCTCTCTCCAAGCTTGGATAGAGTCTATCATGTCTCATCTCTTCTTTTCCCCCCCCCCTGCATAATACTGTATATACACAATATATGGCTTTTAGGGAGTCCTGCAGTAAGAAATATTCAAATAGAAACTAATGTGACATATATGACTTTTACTGCAGGAGATTTTTCTAGAAAAATAAAAAAAAATAAAAAAGGCAAATTCTGTAGCTATCTTCACACAAATGACATTTGTAGACCCATAGTAATCTTCAGATCTCAACAGTGCAGACTTAAACCTCTGGTTTTTATTTGCATTAGAGACATTGAGCAGGAAAAAGCTTGGGGTAACAGAAAAAAAAAAGACAAGATTAAATGCAAGAACACTACTGTTGTTTAATATTAACTTTCTAGAGAAAATAGTTTTCTTGCTTCTTTTGTCATGCTACCAAGAAGAATGTATTCTTCATCAGAAGCCTTTTGCAAACAACTGGGTTGCTGTTGAATGTGTGCTTTTAATATTACTGGACTTTTGGTTTAAGATCAGGACCACTTGGGAATCCGGACGGCGATACATATATGAATCTCAATGACATCCAATGTGATTTCTTCTTGGCTGTAGTTATTTCTAATCTAGCCATTTCAAATCAGAAAATGGTAAGCTCAAGCCTTCTTCACCTTAGTTTCTTTCTTGCCACCAACTTTTTCTTTCTTCGCCCTGCATCAAAAGTGCTATTCAGCCCGCAGCCATATGTGAGCAATCAGAGGTTTGACACGGGGTACTAATAACACCTACTCCAGCCATCTACTTTTTAAATTGGAGCACTGCCATTGATGTGGGCTGGCGATGGCTCTGGCTTATGTAAGTTGCACGTGAGCTGCAGTGGGCACTGCGGGAGAATTAGTGTCGAGCCCCTGCACTGCGAGGCCAGCGGCTCTGCCAGGCATCCAGCAAACGCGGCAAGGCCATCTGAAAACTGAGCGAGGTCAGAGATCACCGCTGAGCCTGATTTCGTAAGTGGCCCTAATGTGCTCCATAAGTATAGATCAGCAAAGAGAGTCTGAGTCAGACCCCAGATTAACATTTGTTTTCATTTTTCAGTGGCTTCAGAACACACAGGGGTCATTGAACTGTTCGCGCTGGCGCTATTTAACATTCATGGTCTGGACGAAAATAAAGTCCTAACCTCTGACCTTTCATTAGAGTAGAGCACACAAGGGGTGAGAGGTGAGGGGGAAGAGAAAGGGAGGAAAAAAAGTGTTATTCTCCCTCAGAAAATATGTGGCTCCTGCTCATGGTGCAGGTCTGGCTTGTCATTAGCTCAGGACTGTATTTGCTAATAGGGAAAGTTAGAACGTGCTGTGGTGCAGTGAAGTACCACAGAAGATTAATCTTCTGTGAGCATAGCTGGAGTAGCCCCTTCCTCTGAGTTTAATACTTGTTCAGAAGAATAGCAGCATAGCCTGTCAGGATGAGGGTGCATGCTGAAGAGGTGCTAAAGTCCAAGATATTTAAGCTGTTAGTTTTACTGACATCTCCAAAGTTCCTCAACATTTCATTCTTAAAAGGTTTTCACTTTATCTACATTGACCTTTTCCTAACATTTTTTTTCCCTGAGAAAAATAGTTTGTTTTTGTTTTTCCCTCAGATGCATGTGCTCCCTCTGAGAAAACAAGGATTGGTTTCATCAAGCAGTATTAAAATAAATACCATCCATAAATCTCAGTCAAGGCTACATGAAGTTCACTGATGAATACTGGGATGAGGTTGTGGGCTTGTGTATCCTTCTGCAAGCCATGAGGTGGACGCAGGTTCAAACGACTTCACATGCATTACCCGTACCACCTAACTATTTCAACAAATGGCCTGATTTTCCACTGCTTTCCCCAGCCTAGTACTTGATATGGATGTAAATTGTCAGTAAACTACAGCTTCTGGCAGAAGCCAAATGATGTACTTGCTCTTTCCATGGTTTAAAGGGCAGCACACAGAACAAGGCAGTGCAAAGGAGGGGGACAGATTGGCAGGCCAACAAAACAGCTGTGCATCTTATACCTTTCCTATGAACAAACAGAAAAATTAAACCCACATCCCCAGAATATTTCAGTGCTGGAGGCCGGCGGGGCTAGCCCTGGAAAGGATTGCGCTTCTGAAACTTCCCCGGGGGTTTGTCAGCTCCCTGCTGCTCCCCTCCCCCTTGCGAGTCTTCTGGGCCAGAGAAAGCAAATTCACCCTTCTCTGTACCTGGATGTAGTTAGATATTTAGGCATGACTCCAAGAAGACCAGGGCAGATATCCAAGGGAATTTAAACCTGCAGCATGCTGCTAGAAAGCTTTTGCCAAAATGAATCCTGCCTAAAACCCATCAGGATGCCATTCCCGATGGCTTCTGTAATATTTCCGAGCTGTTTCGCATAGTGTGTTCGTGAGGTTGGTTTAGTTTACTGGGAGATCAAAAAGCCTATGGATTAGGTAGAAATACATAAGATGTGTTTGACAAAAGGGTATTTGGATGGAGACTCAGCTGTAGCTTGCTGGCAAGGTCTTTAGAGATAGAGGGAGATCCGTGTGTGTTTCCCTGGCCTCATTTGGATCTCTCTCCTACTGATGCAGTTATACTGAATAAATAATGTCTTGCCTACAGTATGTATTTTCAAGCATCCAGTCAGAATTATTTAAAGAAATAGTGTATTTGTTGTATAACTCATCCATTTAGGATATTCCAATTTTAAAAGTTTAACTTCTCAGCTAAATATGCACGCTGTGTTGGTGAATTATATAGTATTGTTTCCTTCCCTCTTTTGCTGACCAAACTAATAATCCAACAGAGAAGAAATTTTGAAATCCATATCTGGGTGTAACATGAAAATTTCACTCTGGTATGGTCACACTGTTACATTGTGTAATCAGGAACAAAAGCAAAACAGTGTGATTTATGTAACTATTCCCACTGAGAACTGTGAGTTATAAACACAGAAATGAAATTCTCTGTTTGAGTTGTTAATGTCCACAGGCAGGCTACAACTCAGTTGAAATTTGCTGAGGGTGAATAAGGTAGGAAGAATTTTATTCCATGGATTTGGACACTGGGATTCCGGAGTTTGGAAGGATTCGTATGAAAGGTTTGTAGAAACCTTCATCGAGAAATTAACTTTATATTAGTACAAATACATGAAACAAATTTTCCTCACCCAGCTGTCTCCTGAGCTGTAACGGTGAGCAGAGGAGATCTGTTGAAGGCTGGGGCTGTGTTTGCATGGGCGTTAAGAGTGGATAACCCACAGCACAGTAGTGGTGCCTACACAAATAACGGTGAAATTGGTGAGTGCTGTAAACTGGGTGTGTACTGACAAGCTTTTCTTAGACTTGACTCTGAGTTACTTGAGGGTGTAGCTGAGATACTGCTCAGCTTGATGTCAAGGTGTGGCTCCCCAGAGTCAATTTCTGAGGATGCATGCATGCTAACGGAGTTTAACTTGCTGCTGTCAAATCTTTCTAACTACTACAGGGCCACAGACCTGTAGGTATGAGATGGTACAAGAAGTCAATATTCATGAAAAATGTATGGTGCAAAGCGAGAAGAGGCTCGTGCAGCACTGTAATACAGGAGGGCTGCTGTATAACTGTGTTTCTGGAGGAAGACAGAGGAAAGAAACTACAGATAAATGCCTCTGCAATGAGCACTGCTCCTGATTAATAATTCCTGCCCTCCATACATATATTCTGTGTCAACCTTTCCTGCCTGCTTTCAGCTGTGGTTATCATCTATACAAACCTAACCAGCAATTACCATTGTTATACTATATAAATAATTTATATATAAATAGCATATAAAGATGGTGTAAAAATGCACAAATTGAGGTAGAATTTTTTCCAAGGTCTAGTCTCACTATTAAAGCAGATGAGATGTGCTCCTAATTGAGTTTCTAAAGCACTTCCTTGAAGTCAGATGGGTCCTTAGAAGGAGTTACATTAGGAGCAGCTTCTCTGAATCACACCTCATTATGAACTGTAATTAGCCTTCTTACTATTTAGGGAGGGGAAGCAGGCCTACAACAAGTTTGTCTCTATGGCTGAAAGAAGCTGGATGTGGGATCTTCTCCTGGGTTCAAGTATCTTTTGATGGTGCTTTGAGGCTATGGCGAGTGCAAGTTATCTTTTATTTACTGTAAGTACACAGGCAGTTATTGCAGGTCAGTCTGAGCTCTATGTGACTCTGAGAGAAGACAGAACTTCTATAGATCTTCTTGAGGAAAAATGTCAGAGGATGCTTTTTTCTTAGAGGAAAGGAAAACCCAAAAATTTGGGAAAACTTAAACTATTTGACATTATTATGTGCTTATGAAAATCAAACTTCATTTGAGAACAAAAAAGTCTGCTGAGTTAGCTAGCTAGATATAATAAGTAATTTGGAAAGTATTAGTATATAAAATAAATGTGTGCAGGTGCTTTGCTTTTGAAGAATAATGGCTGTATCAAATGCTGAAGAAGGCATTTCCCTACGTGTCAGTGTTCCTGAGTGCAGTTGCTACCTGTTGACATATCAACAAGACAGGAAGTAAAAATTAAATCTTGAAAACAGAAAGCAAGAGTGGTGCTGACTCTAAGCACAAAACAGGAACCCAGGTGTTTGCAGTTTTCAAAGAGAAGCCCAAAGAGTGAGTGGAACTGTGGCTTTATAACGCAGGTAAGAAAACTCATTTCCAGAAACAATGATGAAGATGAACGTGGGCATCTGTTCCCTAGACAGGCTTAACATCTGCCTGTTCTGGCCCTTACTCTGCTGGTCCTTGGCTGGATTCAGCATCCGTTTGGCATGCTTGGGCTTAATTTTAAAACTGTAGGTTATTTTATCCCCTTGCTCTGAATGGCAGGAACCACTAAGCCAGACCTGTATGTTGCAGAAAGATGCTTGTGAGCCTCAGGGTTAAACCAAGTCAGTTTGTCCACACTTGCAAAAGCTGTCTGCCTCAGGAATAAACACCAGTCCTCAAACCTGGTCAGGATGACATGTCTATACCAGTCAGAAACTTAGCTTAAAGTTTATGTTTTACATTTGCCTTATTTTATCCTACCTCGCTGGTCCAGATCTTTGGCCCAGTCCTACCTCCAGCCCTAAACTTGCTACAGATTTAAAAATTTTGGAAATGTTGCAAGTTTGGAAAACAAATATTTTCCTTAAACTATGGAGGGGAAAGGGATGAAAGGAGATGCTCAGGAAAGTGTCCATTTAGGGAAAAATCCCAGTATCATTGTAAACATTACTTTAAACCTTCTTTCACTGTTCATTCTGACAGAGTATTTAACATGAAAGCCTCTGTTGTTCTGTCATTTTATTTTTTTTTTCCTACCAGACCCAAGGAAAAAACACCCTTCCTATGCTAACTTTTTCTGTATATGTTTCCAGATTTTTTTTTCCCAGGCCCTGAAGTTTTTATACATGTTTTAGGCCCTAAACTTGCAGCTGTGTAGGCTGTGTGACATGTGAAAGTCTGAGTCACCTGGGGGAGTGGTTGTACCCATGATGTACTAAGCCTGTGGGAAGCAAACCCTTCCTTCCTGTGTGCATGTGGGATGGAGCTATCCCGGCTTCTTTCAGACCTGGAAAAAGACTGGTGTGGCCAAAAGCCTTCCTGGATTTCCCCGCCCAATTCTGTCAGTTGTTCTGTTGGTGGATGTTGCTCCATCCTACCTATTTTCCCGCACTTGTCCTTAGAACACCTCAGCTACAAGGTCTGAGCACGGCTTTGTGGCAGATGCAACGGAGAGCAGGTTTGGCAAGGGGTGTTTGGCTTGCCCTTCTAGAACAAGCCATCGCTGCGGCTGGCTTACACTGTCTTGTGTTGCTGTTCAGCTCCCTACTCTTACCTATAGTTTGAAAACAAATGCAACAACAAAAAAGCCCCCAAAAAGCCAACCATCTCCTCCCCCCCTCTCCACCCGCCCCAAACTCTAGAGATTTAGTAGGACTGTTAGGTGTTTGGGGAACATAGAGGTGCATACTGGTAGACATCTACGCATGCATTCATTACTGCATCTAGCTGCACGTAGCCGGGGAGCACAGCTCACTTGCCCAACAGAAAACGCTGTTAGGTTTTTCTTCACCTACTATTTAAGGCTGTATCGTATTTTCCTCAATGTCTCTCCAAGTTGCCGGTACAATCCTTTACCTTGTGACCAATAGCCTTGATTCATGCAGCTGAGATGTGGACCCTTGCAACTCCTCCCACTGTCTGAGCATTTCGCTGTGCTGTCAGGAGTTTGTGATAATGAAGAGATATAGGAGAAGAACCCATCAGCCTGCAGGCATGAACTCTGCTGCAAGCCATAATGCCTATGGCATGCTGGAAACCTCCACGCTAGCAGGGGAAACGCTGCTCTCCCCTACTCTAACACACATACAACACAAATATACACACAGACATTTAGCTGAAGTGCTAGTTAGCCCTATAGATGGGGGATAAGATACGACTAAGGATAAACGTGTATGTAGCAGAATGCAGCTTGAACTACCATGTACTTAAATATTTCAGGCTTTCTAATAACATGTCCTGCAAAAAAGCAAAGTGTAGAATCTGAAAATGGTTTCTATGTGTACCTTTTTATTTTATATGTTGTCCTACACTTTTGCTAAGTCAACGTTCCTAGTCTTTCAAAGAAAAACTGATTTATTGATTCAAGATTTTTGAAAGCCCAGTACTTCAACGACTGGATTAGAGCAGGGGGAAAAAACAAACCAACCACCCTTCAAAACATTATATGATGTTATGATGTTATGATATTTTCATATGATGTTTTCAATCATTACAGATCTAGCTTTCCTGCCTGCATTTTTCTTTTTTTTTTTTTTTTTCCTTCTGCAGCATTTATACGTTTCCCTGAGAGACACATGGGTCAGTAAGTCAGAAAAACCAAGCCTTTGATGTGGAGGCCGGTTACCTGGCCGGGCGGCCAGTGAAGTAGTGAAGTGGACCCACAGCCAGGCAGGAGCTCCAGGTTCAGAGGGGCGATGGGTCAGCTCAGCTCTCCGGGCTGGCTGTTGAGACCTCCCAAGCGCCTGGTAGCCAGAGGATGGTATCTTTGGCTACAGTATTTCATTAGGGTGCAAATCCCATCATTTGACCGGCAGCAAAGCTCTTTGTTGCCCCCTGCAGGGACAAGAATAAGGAAACTTATTTGTCAGATACTGGAAAAGAAAAAAGGAAAAATGGAAAGGGGGCGAAAAAAAGTGTTTGGAGGAGTCTTGAAAGGCTATACATCTATGGCAGTAAATCATGATGCATTTCGGGTTCTTTAAGAGCCCTACCATTGTTCAGTGATTTATACAGCAGGCTGTATTTTAAAGAACTGACAAATTTAATGCTTTAGAAAGGTAAGGGATTTTTGCTCAAGAAAGAGGGGGGTGTGTACCATCATTCATGAGTTGTTTTCTGGAGGAGATAGTGTGATGTTTGCTGAAAAGGTGATACTTTTGTTATGTATATGTGACTAAAATTTATTTTGTCCATGGAGTTGTTCATAATTGTTTAATTCCTGCTGCACATATAAAGATACTTGACTCCATGAAGCCAGAGCCCAGGGGCAGGGAAGATGGGAGGGGACTGAAATAACTTTTTTAAAAAGGCAATTCTGTCTAGAGGGTGGCTATAAGGAAGTTTCTTAGCTTCCTTAAAGGATCTTTAGAAACACAAAGTATTTTATTCTGCTGTGTTATAGTTATTTTTAAATTGCAGAGTAGCTGAAATAACTAAAAGGCAGAAGGAAAATCGTTAGGCAGAAAGCAAAAATAGAATCAGAGGTCCATCAGCAAAGTACCTTTCTGTGCTGTTTCAGCTTTTCAAGGCTGATGGGATGACAGCTTCTTGTTTAAGTTTTCACAGATTTCTTTACAGGCACATAACCCATGAACTTATGACCGAGAGATATACATTATACATGCATTCATAAATGAACATTGATCAGTCTTTGGAATACTTGATGATGAACTGGTGCTTCTTATGTTCCTTGAATATTAACACCATCTTACAAAATCAAATGTATTCACATGTATCTTATATTTTAAGGGGTATTTCTGGCTTCCACCTTTCAAAGACCTCAGAATCGTACAATCTGTGCTGAATAAGGAGATCAGGTGGCTACATCCAGCAGATAGAGTAGAGATTTTTATTTCACTTAATCAACCAGGTTATGTATTTCCATGTAACTCTGCCCTGGAATGTAAGGAGGAAAAAAAATATGCTCAATGGTGGGAAAACCTATACCACCAGGCTTGCATTTCTTGGCTGATCCTATGCCCCAGCAGAGCTCCCATTGCCTCCAGTGGATGTACACTATGGGAGTAGAAACAAGATGAAGAAGATTTTAGTTCTATAATTTATGGCATGACACATTTCAATGGACAGGCAAGACTGACGATGCTCCGGTGTTCTAAGCCTAGGCTGTAGCTGCACGCCTTCCCAGGCCGCAGGCAGGGTCCATCACCCTCTCTCACGGGGTAACAGCTGGTGCTGTTCTGGCCACAATCTCTCTCTTTTCCCACACACAGTAAATGCTTCTCCTGGCCCTGACTTGAGCAAACCCCTCGAGGTGATCCCTGCTTCCCTGGGGAAGCCAGGGATAGGACAGGATGGCAGCCTGCCAGCCCCATGGCTGCCACTGTGAGGGTGCGGGGAGCTGTGGCTCTGTCTGACGGAGGCTGCACCCTCCAGCAGCTACGTTTCATCTCTCTGCTGGATTAGGAGTGAGTGTAGCTGAGACATCTGGGTGGCATTTGATTCTTAAACAGCTATTCTTGGACTCCTGTGGGAAAAGAGAGCAGGCCAGGCAGGAGTGCTTTATTGGCCAGATCTGGCATGTTGGCTGCCAGTGAATACAGAAGTCCAAGAATGGCTTTCTGGCTCACACCAAAGGGCCCTGTGGAGCAGTCCCCTGTCTGGCAGTAGCCAAGGACAGACATGTCAGGAAGGCTACAAAACAGGCAAGGGTATAGCGGTGCTTCCCCCACCTCGTGTGGCTCAGGAGTGTCCTGCAACAACCATAATATCTTTGTGCTCAGTAGCCTTTGCTTAACTTTTCTTGCCCTATCTTGTCTAATCACTTTTTGGATCTGTGCAAGCTTTTGGCATCCACAACATCCTGTAGTAATGAATTTCCATGGTGCAACAGATTAAAAGAAGGTCCTTCCTTTTTTTTTTGTTTTAAACCTGTCACCTGTTAATTTCATTTGAGGTCCCCTAGCTCTCATATTGTGACAGGCAGTGAACATTCAATCCCTGTGCACCTTCTCTATGGTGTTCTTGATTACACAGACCTCTGAGTAGGTCCCTTCTGACTATTATAAAAGCTGTTCCTTACCAGGTGGTACAGGCCTTGCAAATGGTCTTAACCTCACTGATGCAGAAAATGATGGATGCTTTAAAAATCCAACATGTGTTGCAACGTATCTCCTAAATACTGTCTCTTCTCTTTCTTTAGCAATTTAATCCCATCATATTCTAAGTAGCATCCGTTGCAAGTCTTCTCCTATCCTGGACTTACTGCTGACTGATTACAAATACATGACAACACCATGGTATATTTTACAGACATGAAAAAATATGAATATACACTGATCTATCACTACTGTAGCTGATCTCTCATATTCAGGTCACTCTCAGTCACAATAATCAGCATGAAAAAATAATCTGGTTTTTATTTTTAATATGTGGAATACCTTCAAAGATGAGCATGAATAAAGCTGCAATTGCATGCAGTATCTGCTGTAAGAGAATATTCTTAAGTTTAATGTGTCTTCCGTATTTTAAATCAATATGATGTGCAGGCCTGTAAGCAACAGGAAGAGGCAAATATGATAAATTACTGGTTATACCAGGTGAACAGAAATATCAGGACCTACAAAATTATCCTGGAGACTTGCTGGTAGAGGGGGAAGGGAGCTTAGTAGCTGGCTGGCTCCTTTTCTTTTTAAAACTGCTGCTCAGCCCTTAAAGTTGCCAGCTTGTCTGTTTGATGGCTTGGCAGGGTTTTGTCAGGAAATGTGCAAATTGCAGCTTGTGGGAACACGGGGAAAAAATACAGAAATGAGACTAATGTTGAAGAAGAGCATCTAACCTCACAAAATCAGTTTTTAACCTGGAACTGCCAGGCCTGGTTAAGGAGAAGGATTGGTTTCTTGTAACTTTAATCACATTTGAAGTAGTTAGCCTATTAAGCCTCGTTTATTCCATGATTCTATTAGCAGCTTTGATCCATGTCTACAGCTCTTCCCCATGTTAGGGGATGTAGAACATGTATGGCTGCCTGAAAAAGAAGTGGGAGAAAACCCTTGGTGCAGCACGCCAATAAAAGAGCTGCCTTGCATGTGGTTCAGGGAGGTTGATGAAGCACTGCCCTACTCCGAGCATGCATGCCCCTGGGAAAATGACAGCAACCTCTGAGAAGGAGGATGAGCATAGGTAGTACACACTGCTTGTCTGGGTCTGACAGTGGTAGATCTTAACCATCCTGGAAGAACAAACTTCAGTCAGCCCTTGGCCAGGGGAAGCAGAAGTATCCTGGTTTTAGTTGGACAGAAATATTGCAACAGGAATATATTGAGATATTTTGATACTACTGCTGTCCCTTTCAGTCAAAGCCTGGCAGGGCAGAGGTATGGGGAATCGGTAAAAGAAACCAGACTGAACTTTTGATCTGGAAAAAAAAAAAAAATCATGTCACTTTGTTAATCCAAACCCACAGACTTCAACTTTATAAGGACACTCATGTTTTTCCTTTTTCTGTGGTTAGATTGCCATGGTAGAAATGAAGGGTTCTACTTACACTATACAAGCTGCAATTTAATACCAATTAAATATTCCGTAGATGGTTGAAAAAGAACTCTGGGTTCAAATTGTCTTGTTTCATTGTGAATACATTTTTTTTCATTCTTCATTCAATCACTCAACAGTTTTAAGCCTGTTTCAGTTATGCAAATAACTTTTCTACTGTTCCCCTCAGAGTTTTGCAGCTGATCCAACTGCTAACCATTCCCCCTGTGAATGCAAGTACAGATTTATAAGCACAGGTCTGTAGCAGATAGTTACTTTATCAGATTCTGCTTTCATTTGCAAATCGGATTCTGTCCTGCCAACCTGAATACATCCTGACAATGGAGTTCAGGTTTTGTGGGGCAAGAGCGGTGGCAGAACCAGGATCCTTTTTCATGTGGTCTTCTTGCTAAGAACTAATGCAGAACATCATTAAAAAAGAAACATTTTCCTGATGGGTTTGAAGTAAGTAGGAGCTGGTCCTGACACCCAACAGCCTACAGTTCTGTTTCTCAATTATCTCATCTGTAATGTGGGTGAATGATACTTATAACCCAAAGGTGCAAAATCTTTGCTAATAAAAGCGTTTCTCAGCCCAAAGCTGTTACTCTTACTCTTGGGTTCCGTCCCATCCACAGCTCTTCTGTGAAGTTGAAAATCTGCTGGCAACAGTAATCAAGTCTTATGGCTGGGGAGCAGTTATGATATTCTACAGTACTGTCTACCACTTTTCTCAGTAAATTCAAGAGTGGCCTCACCCCTCTCTTGACATTAATCTCTCTGTTGTCCTTCAGGTCTTTGGCTTCCTTACTACTTTGCTCTCTTTTTTTGCCATTACACCACCCACATGATTTTTTTATTATTATTATTTCCAGCATTCAAATATATTTTGGTGCCTTTTTTTTTTAATTACTCCTGAATGGTAGATTCTTATGAGATGTTAGAGCTAACTCTTCAAGGTGACAAAGAAAAGCTGGATTGGTGAAACCAGGGTGGATATCATGAAACAAGAATATGGACAGAAACCAAATTTTGTTTAACTCTAGCTTTGACGCAGAAGTATCCTAAGGCAGACTTTTCACCTTCAACAGATGTTAACCTGTTCTTAAAAGGCTTTGATAAGTCTGCTCTACTATCACAGAATCTGGATGGATGGCTGTGCCCAGCGAGTTGTGATTAATGGAGCAAAATCCGGTTGGCGGCCAGTCACCAGTGGTGTCCCTCAGGGCTCAGTTCTGGGGCCGGTCTTGTTCAATATCTTTATCGATGATCTGGACAGGGGGATTGAATGCACCCTCAGTAAGTTTGCAGATGACACCAAACTAGGTGGGAGCGTTGATCTGCTTGAGGGTCGGAAGGCTTTACAGAGGGATCTGGACAGGTTGGATCAATGGGCCAAGGCCA